>CAJUYG010004210.1:980-17551 GCA_910591675.1 Galerucella calmariensis
CGACTGTGAAAACCATTTTAAAGCCTCTACACATCGAGATTCCTCTGGAAGATTTATTGTAAGCCTTCCTCTCAGGCCCAATGTTTCTCAGCTTGGAGACTCTTTTCAAACCGCCTTGAAACGTTTTCTTGCAATTGAGCAAAAACTGAATAAGAATCCTAATTTAAAAAAATCCTACTGCGACTTTATCTCAGAATATAAAAGCCTTGGACATATGTCTGAAATAAACCCAGATATCTCCAGCCATTACTCTGTATATCCCTCTCATTATCTTCCACACCATTGTGTGGAAAAGAGTGATAGCCTAACTACCCGCCTCAGAGTCGTCTTCGACGGATCTGCTACGTCGTCTTCAGGAGTATCTATCAATGACTGCCTTAAAGTCGGACCTACTGTCCAAAACGATTTATTTACCGTAATATTGCGTTTTCGACAGCATAATTTTGTATTAACAGGGGACATTGCAAAAATGTATCGCCAATTTTTGATCGAACCTCAGCAACGTTGCCTCCAACGAATTCTGTGGCGTGACAACTTTCAAGACAAAATTGGACATTTTGAATTGAACACAGTCACTTATGGAATGGCAAGCAGTGCTTTTTTAGCCACGCGTTGTCTGAACCAAATCTCAGAAGACACCTTGGACTCTCATCCCACAGAAAGTGAAATCATAAGAAATGATGTCTATGTAGATGACGTCATCACCGGTGCATCTACTGAAGAAGCTCTTTTAAATATTCGCAAAAATCTTATAAAGATATTTGAAACATACGGACTTGAATTAAGAAAATTTTCTTCCAATAGCCAATCTGTAATATCTGACATAACCGAGCCCTTTACTCAATCTAAATCCCTAACACTTGATGAATCTCATCACCATAAAACCCTAGGCATATCTTGGAATTCCGAACAAGATATTTTCATCTACAACTCTAACATCGATCTTAACTCTACACCTGTAACTAAACGTGTCATATTATCACTTATTTCACAGATTTTCGACCCTCTTGGCCTTCTAGGACCTATGGTTTTACAAGTCAAAATCCTTTTACAGAAATTATGGTTACTTAAAATCGCTTGGGATGATCCTGTACCCACAGACATTTTCCGAGTATGGAAATACTTTACCCATCACTTATCCTTAATTGACTATTTCAAAATTCCCCGCCAAGTCACAATCAAAACATTTGTTGCTTTTGAACTCCACGGATTCAGTGACTCTTCCATTAATGCTTTTGGAGCCTGCATATATTCACGTTCTATAGATTCTTATGGCAATATTTCTGTTCATTTACTAATTGCTAAGAGCCGCGTAGCTCCTTTAAAAGCCGTAAGTCTACCACGTCTTGAACTATGTGGTGCCCTAGTCCTATCTCGATTAATGAATAAAGTCATAAAAGCTTCAACTTGTCAACCAAACAAGGTGTACTATTACACTGATTCTACTATTGTTCTCTGTTGGCTTTCTTTAGAGCCTAGACAATTGAAATCATACGTCTGTAATAGAATTTCAGAAATCCAGCAAATTACTGATCCGAATACATGGTATCACATTTCGTCTGCTGAAAATCCAGCGGATATTATATCTCGGGGCATGAGTCCTCAGGACCTCAAAACCTGCTCTATGTGGTGGCATGGTCCAGCCTTTTTATCCAAGCCAAAGGAATTTTGGCCCAATAATACTCATATCTCTAACTACAAACGTAAAAAACTCGATTCTGAAACCCTAGAATTGAGCCCTAAATCCATTTTGCTCATTTCTTCAAGATCGAATTTTTCATTATTTGAAAAATTTTCTGACTACAATAAACTGATTAATGTGACTGCTTACTGCCTACGATTCATTCAAAATTTGAAATTATCAAAACATACCCGTCAAATAGGACAATTAACACTTTTTGAACGTGAACACGCATTAACTACCCTAGTTACCATAATTCAAGGTGAAACATTTTCTATGATTTAGTACAATTGAAAAACAAAAATTACTTAAAGCCTCAAAGTAAATTGAAATCCTTGAACCCATTCATTGACAAAACTGGAGTTTTGCGAGTCGGTGGTAGACTCCAACATTCCAATCTTGACTATCAAGCCAAACATCCTATACTTTTACCAAAGAGTCACTTTTTCACTCATTTAATCATAACTCACATACACAAAATAAACTTCCACCCCGGTACACAATCTACTCTCTCTTTTGTGAGACAAAATTTTTGGCCCATACAGGGAAAATCAGCTGTAAAATATGTTATTCATAGATGCATAACTTGCTATAAACAAAACCCTAAACCTTTACATACTCTTATGGGAAATTTACCCGAACCAAGAATTAACCCATCAAGACCATTTCTTCACACCGGCATGGACTATGCTGGATTTTTTATGATAAAAGATTCGAAATTGCGTAACCGGAAATTCATCAAAGCCTATCTATGCATATTTGTGTGTTTGGCTACTAGAGCAGTGCATTTGGAACTGGTTACCGATTTGACTTCTCAAGGTTTCCTGGCCATGCTTAAAAGATTTGTCTCTTGCCGCGGTTTATGTCAGCACTTATATTCCGATAATGGCACCAACTTTATTGGGGCAAATAGCGAGCTACGTGGAATTTATAAACTTTGTCAATCAACTGAATTTGAAACCTATGCCAAAAATAATATGATTCAGTTTCATTTTAATCCCCCTAGTTCTCCGCATTTTGGAGGTTTGTGGGAAAGTGCGGTAAAATCCTTTAAACATCATTTACGTCGTATAGTATCTGACGAAAACCCCCTTACTTATGAAGAATTTTATACTTTTATGGTTCAGGTGGAAGCGGTGTTAAATTCTCGACCTCTCTTACCAATAACTAATGACCCTAACGACCTCGAAACCCTCACTCCTGGACACTTTCTTGTTGGCCATCCTCTTAACCTCATACCTGACATTGACATTCAAACAACACCTATGAACCACTTCACGAGATACCAGATGTTACAATCCATGGTTCAACACTTTTGGCGCAGATGGTCTACCCAGTATCTACATACACTCCACGAGCGTTCAAAATGGCGTTTCAAAACCGATATGGAAAAGCTTCAAGGATCCTTGGTTCTTTTGAAGGATGACAACAATCCACCATCCAAATGGACAACCGGAAGGATAGTGAGTCTACACCCAGGCAAGGACGGTATCACACGTGTTGTTAGTGTACGTACCTTGAACGGCAATATTTTAAAACGAAGTGTTGTCAAGGTGTGCCCTCTCCCCATATCTGATGAAGATCAAGGACTTCCATAGACTCACCTATATCACGGACATTCGCAGTCAAAAATGGACTTACCTGTGTCAGTAATGAAAATTTACATTATGTACCCAACATTTAAATTATTGAAAGATACCGCAGTACTTTCAAGGGCGGCGGTATGAACAATCTTTATTATCTAGTTGCTGTTTTAAACATAGCCACCAGCCTAAGGTGTTATCACCATGGTTATATGTTTTGACATAACTGTCAATATACAGTCCACTTATTTTGTATTGTCACTATAAATAAAATCAATAGAAGAAGCTATTAAAATAAGCTGTTTTCTTTAACTAACCAAAGGATAAATATTCTGATCATAGAGAAGAATCATATCCACACAAAGTCCAATGACCATTACTTAAATGTAGGTTTTCAGCTTGAACTCTTGTTTGAATTATTTTAATTTCTTTTGATTGATCTGATATCTCCTGCGCTGTTTGTAATGTACCAGGCATGGTTATTGGAGGATGGAATTTATTTATTAGAGCTCCAGCTATCTGATAATATTCCTTTATATTAGCAGCATGGTGTATCAAAATTGTATTTTTCAAGAATTTGAATAGTGACTTTAAATGTCCATTACGAGATTCCACTATCCAACGTGTAGTTGTAATATATCGTGCAAAATTCGCATCACGAGTTCCCAATTCAGTCTGTCCTCTCACAAGAAGAGGAGGCATAAGACAGTTGATACCAGTTGAAACAAATATTCTTCAATTCGATGAAATGGTGGGTGAGCCGAACATTTTACGAATGCGAGTTTACTCCAGGTTTCGTAATTCATGTAAATATATGTTGTGGATAGCTTTCGCTGTTGAAGATGATATCGAAAATCAACCTTTGGAACTTCACTATTATTGTACTTGTAAGTCAGGAGCTAGAACTTTAGGTACATGTGATCATGTGGCCAGTGTTTGATGGTTTTTGGGTTATGCCAGATACGAACAGAATATGAAATATCCAACTACTAATCTCCTTAATGAAATAACTGATGCAGCTGAAAGGATGGTATCCGAAAACATAGATCATGGTCCCGATACTGTAGACGTTTGAATTCCTTCAGTAACTTTCAGTAAGTTTTTTCCGATATCAAAATTAGCTTGTATTTAATACTCACTCTATATACGCGATTGAAAATGATCATAATGTCATTGAAAATATTAGTAGCCTACAATAAATAATTGAATAAAAACCGTCGATTGATACTTTTTTTTGGATATAACTGGCAATTTCTTTTTTTTTACGATTACAAATCTCTTGTGTTATACCATTTTGAAATCACCATAAAATAGGCAATTTATTGATGTAGTGTGCAGCAGTAGCCCAGTACATTTTGTTTTCACTACGCTGGGCTAAACTCCTAAAAAAAATCTACTCCCAAACTTCTAATAAAAACATTTTTCACAGCCCCCCTCTGAAATGTTTGGAGTATTTTCGTAACGTAGAAGTTAGAATAATTATTCAACAATATTTTACCGAGTAAATGAATTAGAAAAGTGTAAAATTGTACCAACCAAAAAAAACTACTGAGAGGGGCAAAAATGTATAATTTTTATAATAACTAGATGTCTCGAAAACGGTGAGATTTTTAAACGGGGGATTTTTTCATAGCAGGTAGGGCACCCTTTGATCTACATTCTCCTTCAGTTTGACGTGGTCTTTACGGGACACCCGTATATGAAGAAAATAAAGATAGGCTTGTCATCATATTGTCGGGATAAAAAACTGATCATAGCACGTTGACAAAACTTCTACATCCGACGAACAAACTCAAAGTGAGGGTAATATGAAAGTATCACAGAAGTTCACGGAGGAAATATTTAATTACAGGGAGATTTCCAAAAAAAAAAGCGATTCTCGGATTTTCTTCCATACATATCTTTTGAATAGCCCTGTATATCATATATAAATTATATATATTTCAAAACGACTTAATGTCACCTACTAACATGCAGTACAAAGTATATAAAATTCTATTAAATATAAATATGATACAGGGGCGATCAACTTTCTGACTCGCCCTGTAAAAAATGTTTGCATATCTTATTATTATAAACCAACCAGAAGCAAATCCAGCCAGATATTGAAATTCCTCAAAGTTGAATTATATTTCAAGTCAACGTTCCTTTTTTTGAATTTTTGAGTACCTATCCCTGTAGCAAATGAAACTTTCTCTCATGAGAAATACATGCTTTAAAAAAAATGGCTATTTTCCAACTTCAACACCCTCTATATCTGAAACTAGTCATAGGATTGAGTTGGGCCCATGGACACTATTGTTCAGGAAGTCGTCAACTACAATATACTAACAATTCATGAAATTTCACCGAAGCCCATTTCTCCATAAGGCGTCTGCCTGGTTCTTTGTAATTTATTTGTTTAATTTTATGTCTGTGGCAAATTTAAAACCTTGAAACTGTGCTTTTCTATTTAACTCAACTGTCATCATTTCTGAGGTAATATTCTTATATAATTATAGATATTATGGAAGAGGTTATGTTATTCTATTTTTTGTTTCCATTGCAATTTAAAGAGAAAATAAGTCGGTATTAAAGATTTAAAATATTACTCAATACAAACGTACATTCCCTGCAACTTTTGTAGATATGACTATATCAAAAATAAAATAAAAACACAAAATCAGACCTAAAACTAAACAGTTAATTGAACGCTTGTTGTACTTTTCACAAATATCAATCGTACCTATTACCCCAATTATAAAAATATTAGGAGTCAAAATTTTGTTCAACAACACAAAATACTGAAGCACAATCGAAAAAACAGCAAAAGTTTCACAAAACACACACTGAAAATAACTAAAACAGAAGAATAAAACCATTTAAATATCAAAGGGCTTATACTCACGGCAGCTGATTTGTTTCACTCGTTGCTAAGATGACATTAACATTTCAGAGCGCCATCCATCTAATTCTACCTTCCCCAATTTGAAAAAAAAAACAGTGCCGTTGAGTTGTCATGAAACAATTATTCTAACCATGCTACACAAAAAATGGGTAACCCCGTAACACAACTGACTAAGTATAGAGCACAATAAAAACCCATATCAACATGAATGCATTTGTCAATGAAAGTGAATGGTCAATATGGCATATCATTTGATATCACTGTAGTAGTCCTACAGGGACAATCATTAAGTCCACTTCTGCTCTCGCTATTCCTTTCCGATATTAGAAAATACTTTGGATCTGTAGATTACTCTGGCATTAAGATAAATTGAACACACTATGTCACGCTTTCAATGTACGCAGAGAAAGCAGCAGCTGAGTCACTCTAAATGACAATCTTGGAACGCAACAACTCCATAATTTCGTCCTCTTGATCTTAAATCTTGAAGTAAGAGTCAACTTTTTGAAAAGGTAGTATGTAGTCCCAGTTATATGGTTAGGCTTGAAACAAATACAGTTGCATTGAGATGTAATATTGAAATCTGCGTTGTTTTGGATGAATAAAATTAAGTCTATGGATGATAACACATTAACCATATAGCATTTCCTTTCTCTCACACTGTATATTTATTTTCACCATCATCTGTTCGCTCCTCAAGGACGGTCTCCTATCAAAACTATGCTTTGTTTTTGACTAGTCTCATAGTCCTGGACTGAACAATTACATTATAGTGAGGTTGAATTTATTTACTAATCGTTGATTCATAATATTGTAACGGAAATGAATATAATTGTACGTACCTACGTAATAATTGTTATTTTTTTA
This sequence comes from Galerucella calmariensis, assembly GCA_910591675.1. Taxonomy (NCBI): domain Eukaryota; kingdom Metazoa; phylum Arthropoda; class Insecta; order Coleoptera; family Chrysomelidae; genus Galerucella; species Galerucella calmariensis. Next base: position 7,999 of record CAJUYG010004210.1, read on the forward strand.
TTCACGTTATTGTATTACTATGTATTTGTTTTCCATTGATAATATGTTTAGTTTCAGAGCCATTCGATCATAATTCATGGTGGTAATATTTTGTTTTCATTTGTCAAATTATAGGTTGTATTCAGAAAGTATACAATAAATCAGCTGTTGCAGCGATCACATGATCAAAATACCAATAAGTATTCTAGTACATTTTTCGTACACTACCTATTCGCTCAGTGTGAACTTCGACATTCTCCAATATTTATTTTTGGTTCCGTGCATGTTCTATCCTCGAGTGAATGAGAGTTTATTTTCTACTTTCGAATATTGGTAACACCGATTGTCATACGACTTTCCTGTTCATGGAAGTGAGAAGGAGAGAAAAGATCAAGCAGAGGTCGAGGAGATCTGTCGTTCCTCATAGTGTCTCAATATCTTCAATCTTTTAATATTTACACCATTCAGTCATTTAGTAATTTGAAATTTATGACTTTCAGTTTTTTTGTGAACCCTCTGGAGTAAAGGGGTATGTATTTTTTTGGTAATTCTATTCCAGTTTTTCCTTCACTATTTTTATTTCACTCAACACGTGTCGGAATGGGTTGTCATTTTACCTATTTCACAGGGTTCAAGGAGAGGCTTACTTTTAAAACGAGGCCGACTTTCAAATCGAGGCCTATTTCTACTTGGGGCCCATCCTCAAAGCGAGTTCAAATCGGTGCATGCGAGGCTTAAGTCAACCCTTACTCAGTACCGTGCTCAAACCTACCTTAATATGGTCCAACACCTAGATGTCTAGCTGTCTGAAATTTGGATATTCATACCATCAGTAATGTTACTGTTCACCGTTGGATATCTACATACAAAAATTACCACCATCGAAAAACGATCTGAAGGCAGATTATCTGAGAAACCCTTAGATAAATAGGTATTTTCAGTTTACCATTTTATGTAAATATTTTCATGTATATAACTGGATATTATTATGCATCCGACGAATATATCTATAGGTAATGTTTGATTATAACTATATTACTTGAATCTGATCAGATTTCATTCATAATTAATTGTAAGTATTTATTTTGGATATCGTCCCAGAAATCACATTTGGACATTTTCTTTTGTCATTATAATATGACTGTATTTATTTGTACCGGGTGGTCCAATAAGCCGATCTCTCGGCTATATATCAGAAACTATTCATGTTATAACTTTAGGAAAAAAAATTCCTTAGGAAAAGTGGACAAGAGAAATTGTTGGAAATTACTTTGAAGTTTCTAGGTTAACCGCTAGGGGGCGTAACCTGTGAAGAAAAATTTTAAAACCAGTTTTTTGTGAAATATGCCCAATTATACCCAGTGTTAAATAAGTAAACTGAAAAAGGCCTAAATTTCGCACAAATTTGTTTAATTATTTTTTATTCTATTTTCCCAAATAAAGGGTGGGGGAAAGTGGGAAAGTGTTTGTGGATAAATACCCATAACTTTGGTGTGAATCAACCGATTTCAACGAAATTAGTGTCAATAGGAAGAGTGTAGATGAATTAATTACATCTACCATAAAACAATGGAATTTAGTTTCAATTGTCATAGGTAGAGGGTACTTTCGGATAGAAAAAATTAAAATTTGTTTCATTAAAAAATGTTCAATGGAAACACCTTATTATTGTAAATTATAATGGAACTGGATTAAATTCTCAACAAAACGGCGCAAACCGCATGTTGATAGCTTTTGTCGAACTCGAGATATAAATAAAAACGCAAAAACATAAGTAAGTATAGTATTGACACCCTGTATTATAACTTAAAATTAAATATGGGAAAGAAAGATCATACAGATATCTTGGTCATTGAAGCTTGATGTCCAATTGAATGTTTAAATTGTTTTTCATCGTTTTCTACACAAATACGTAATCTAGCACGCTTTGACATATCTGTTGCTTAAATTTCAGCTGTTGATATACTATTTATAGCGATTCTAATGCGCTGTTGCATGTCGTCTCGCGTGGTTGGTGTCCTTCAATCTTCCCCACAGATAAAAGTCCAGACATGTTAAGTCTGGAGATCTAGCTGGCCCTGAAAATATACTTACCCTTCCAATCCATCCATTTGGATAGCTGACATTCAAATAATCTCTAACTCGTCTGGGAAACTGTGCAGGACACACGTCATGCTGTAATATCATACCTCATGTTTGTAAGGAAATATCTTTCAATAAAACACACAACCAATTATCCAGAAAATCCAAATATGTATCGCCATTTGAAGTTCCAAGAAATATGAACCTGCGATCTTTCCGTCAACTATACCACACCAAACATTAGGACTCCATCTACCTTGAAGCTGCACTTCCTCTACCCAGTGCGGATTTTCTTCAGACCAATAATGCTTATTATGCAAATTAACACCACCCGCACTATTAAGCGTAGCCTCGTCTGTCCACAAAATTTTTGACATGATATGCGGTTGTTCTTCTAGCATATTTAACAAGTGCAGTAACCTGAGCTTGAAGCAGCATTTAATTGGACATTAGGTCTTAATGATCGAAATTTATGTATGATATTTCTTTCACATATTTAATCTTAAGTTATAATACAGAGTGGGTCAATACTATACTTACTTATGTTTATGCGTTTTTATTTATATCTCGAGTTCGACAAAAGCTATCAACATGCGGTTTGCGCCATTTTGTTGAGAATTTAATCCAGTTCCATTATAATTTACAATAATAAGGTGTTTCCATTAAACATTTTTTAATAAAACAAATTTTAATTTTTTTCATTCGAAAGTACCCTCTACCTATGACAACTAAAAGTAAATGCCATTGTTTTATAGTAGATGTAATAATTTCATCCAAACTCTTTCTATTGACACTAATATCGTTAAAATCGGTTGATTCAAACTAAAGTTATAGGTATTTATCCACAAACACTTTCCCACTCTCCCCCACCCCTTATTTGGAAAAATGGAATAAAAAGTACTTGAACAAATTTGTCCGAAATTTAGCCATTTTTTTAGTTTACTTATTTAACACTGGGTATAATTGGGCATATTTCACAAAAAACTAGTTTTTAAATTTTTTTTTACATGTTACGCCCCCTAGCGGTTAACCTAGAAACTTTAAAGTAATTTCCAACAATTTCTCTTGTCCACTTTTCCTAAGGAATTTTTTTTCCTAAAGTTATAACATGAATAGTTTCTGATATATAGCCGAGAGATCGGCTTATTGGACCACCCGGTACATATTCATCACCATTGCTCATTTTGAACAATAAAACATCATTGGGGTTTCTGACTATTATTTCATAATACTCTGTTTCAAATAATTCAATGGTTTCTGGATTCCATGTCAACAAAAATTTAGTGGCGCTCAAGGCATTGTAACTATCAAATTTTTATCATTTGAACCACGACCCAGTGTCGCCAGACGAAGAGCTGCCGTTCGCTGTTTGGCAGAAAATTTAGGCCATAACCAAAAAATGCTTTCCTGCAAATCGCTAGGAAATTTTGACCCTCCAATCAAAATTTCCCATTCACATTTTCCCTGTAAGGAAATGATATTTTTCTACGACCACTATCGAAAGTCGTCTTTTGTGCCAACTGTAAAGTTGATGTTTTCCGCGAGCTGTCATAATTTGATAGGTATTTAGGTATAATTTGTAGGTATTTATTTATTGATTCGAAAAATTTGATTATTGCTCGAAAGGAACTGAAGTTTTTACCATGTGTCCCGTGACACGTTCTTCAATTTTTTTTCCTTCAAGGAAACTGGGCACATAAAACAACAAATTAAATCTAGGTTTTTAAGACTAGTTGGATCAATAATTTCACACTGAAGGATATACACGCTTTTAAAAGACAGTTAACATTATTCTAAGCTGGAAACCGTTTACAGATAACTCATTCCACTACTACCGTCACCAGAGGTCGCCGTACGAACGCTAATTTCTACTTAAAGCTAATTAGACAGTACATTCAAGGATCTGATAGTTGGAGGTTTCCATTTTATTTTGATTCAGTTTATCTGCGAGGTACAGAGTCGGCTAATCTTTTGAATAATACTAAATGGATGGCAAAAGTTTACAAACAGGAAGCAAGAAACTGGAATTACATTTGCCTTTATGGGAGCCAAACATTAAACCCCACGCTCTCTCATTGCCTTCTGTATACTATAATCACAGTTCGTGGTTCAATTGTGTTTAAGCTTTGTTAAGCTGATATTGCTGCAGCTGCTGTTGACATCATTTTTAATATGATATATTATGACTGTAGTTTTTTCAAGCAAATGCTGGAATAAGTTGTGCAATAGTTATTTGTTCAACTGGACAGAAACACACAAGATTTAATGCAGCGACTGCAAACCAGGTACTGAATCTTCTTCTCTGTCATGTGAAACTAGTCCATTGATTATGTGTATACATTTGGAAATGCAAATTATCCGGGAAAACCAAATTTTGGATATTGTCGACCAAAATATCCTCGCTCATTTTACGCCATCCTGAATAATTCTGATCGACAATTTGAAGTAAAGTTTTTCTAGACGTAATTTCAAAAATTTGACTTTTTCTGTTCATTTGCATTTCTAGCGCATTACAGTTTCTGAAAATTACTTTTTGGAAAACAAAGCCCGTTCACCAAGAAGCAGCAACTACTTCTCGAGCTATGTGCCCCGACAAACATTGAATCACACTTCTAAGTTGAACGGGGTTGAGATATCTGCAAGATGAACCTGATCAACTATTCTGGTTTGTGATCACTTGTGGACTAGTTTGGGCGTATTTGTGATGTCCCTTATAACGGTCTATGTTGTTTGAAAAGTGATTTTCAAAAACGCGTTAATGCGTTATAATAGTATTAAACTATGATCTTTGACGTCTATTGTTAACACGCATTCCCAAAATGTGACAATTTTCGCAGGAAACTGTAATCAAGCGAATTGTCAATTTGGATTAATAATTTGAATTAAATTGGGGAATCAGGAGAGCGATATTTATTCAAAGATTTATTTAATCTACCATGGACATTTAATTTTTAGTTGAAATATCTCTTTATCTTAGGAGCAAGATAAAACTTAATTATACATAAGGTTTTTATTCATTTGAGAAAAAAAGAAATGAATAAGCTTCATTATCATGAAAAATTCCATAATTTCATCGACAAAGCGACATCATTTAAAAATAGCTGAAATATAAACATAAAAGTTTACAACAAAACATGGAAAAAAATATTAAAACAATGATCAAACCAATAACACAAAACATAATATAATAATATACAGATTTAATATATTATTATAATACAATATTATTGGTGATGAGCAATTTGACAGTTCTCGACAATTCTTCCATCTACAAACGAATTAAAACCGTTGCCGTCACCGTGATCGTCATCCTCATGCTACCTGCAACCGATGCTATCCTCATCGACGTCATCTACTCACCAGTTAACACCAAACAACTGAAACAACTCCACTGGACTGGCAATTTAAAGTAATTCACACAACGCAACAAATTGTGTTTTTAAAAGTAATATTCTTGATAATTATTGTTTTCTAGTTAAAGCTTTGTATATTTGTTGAAATGAAATAATTTTTGAAAAATGGGTTGCTATATTTTTTGCATATACTATAATATAATATAGTATATATAATAATAATGTTCCTAACTTATGCATAAAGTGTCTTTCCTGCCATTGAAAGATTGCCCGAACTCCGCTCCGCGTCTTTCGGGTAAACTGCAGGCGCGTGCAGAAGTAGAAAAATGGAGTTTATCAAATACTATAATACTCGTAATAACAATAATTTTTAACAGTAGCAAATGCTCAATCTGAAAAATGAAATCGGCAACTGGATCCATTCCTACACTTTCCGGTCGTATGGAAATAAGAGGGTACTGTCTTCATCGGATACTGATTACGTGGGGAATGGCTGCAGATTGAAATGTGGACATCGGTATCTTCGAAGATCACTTCCACCATATTCCTAATGACTCGCGTATCCAACTGGTTGCTCTCTATCTTAAGCATCGCTAGTTTCTTCACGTTAGATTCCAGCACGTGGTCTCGAAGACTTCGTAGCGCTTCCCACACATTCCGGTAGGTGGATCGATCTTGAAATTCGTCCTTTGTTACGAGATAGAAGATGTGTCGATGTCGATGTCTTCGAAGGCAGGGTCAGGATCTTCCCGGATATGGTTCACTCCTTCTTCTTTGTCATGGTCTCCTTCGAATGGCGCTAGTCGATTTTATTGGACTACTTTCGGTTTTCCATTGGGAATCTTACTTATGCGATAGATGACGTCGTTGATCTTCTTCTTGATTAAGTATGGCCCCTCCCAGGATTTTCGTAGTTTTGGAGAAAAACCCTTTCTCCTCGTCGGGTTGTGTAACCATACTTTGTCCCCTTCTTTGAAACTGCCTCCTGTAGCCTGCGTGTCGTACCGTTTTTTCATTCTGTCGCTGGCAACTTGGAGATTCGTTCGAACCAATTCGTGTACATCGTCCATCCTTTTTCTCAACTGGATCACGTAGTCTCCTCCCACTAGATCTTCTCCAGGACGACAACAAAATTCCAGGTCACAAGGAAGCCTCATTTCGCGTCCAAATAGGATTTTCGCAGGTGTTTCACCTGTGGACTCATTGATGGCAGATCGATAAGCCAATGCAAATAGGGAGAGGTACTGGTCCCAATCTCTCTGGTGGCTGGAAACTACATTGGACAGGTATATTCCTATGGTCCTGTTCATTCTTTCAACCATTCCGTCTGACTGTGGATGCAACGCCGTTGTCCTGGTCTTCTTCATTCCCAGCTTCTCACAAATTTCTTGGAATACATGGTTTTCGAAATTCCTTCCCTGATCGCTGTGAACTTCCAAGGGCACTCCATATCGGCTAATGAATTCTTTTACCAGTCGGAACAGTCTGGTTGGCACGGTCGTCTAGACAGGGAGTCGGCATTTCGGTGACTGACACCAGCCCGATGCTCGATGTTGAAATCGTATTATTGGAGTCGCTCAATCCATCCAGCGATCTGGTCCTCGGGTTTATTGAACTGCATCAAACACTTGAGTGCTGCATGATCAGTCCGAATTAAAAATTTCTTTTCATTAAGATACTGATAGAAGTGTTCCACAGACTTCACTACCGCCAAAAGTTCTCTTCTCGTGACGCAGTAGTTCAGTTCTGGTTTGGAGAGGACTTCACTGAAATATCCCAGCACTCTTTCTTGGCCTCCTTGAATCTGTGAGAGTACTCCTCCAATTCCTACGTTGCTTGCATCAGTGTCAAGAATGAAGTCTCCTTCTGGTAACGGATATCCTAGTATCGGTGCCGTGGTTAAATGTCTCTTGAGGGTTTCAAAAGCAATTTGACAGTCTTCATCCCAATAAAAAGTTCTTGTTTCTTCTGTGAGCCAAGTAAGTGGCTTGGCAATATCTCCAAACTTCCTTATGAACCTTCGATAGTATGTGCAAAGTCCAAGAAAACTCACGACTTATGTTGTCGGTTGGTTGCGGCCATTGCTTAATGGAAGCAATTTTCTCTTGATCTACTGCCACTCCTTCGTTACTCACAATATGACCCAGATAGTTGACTCGGTTTTGGAATAACTGACATTTCTTCGGATCTAACATAAGCTGAGCAGCTTGAAGTCGTTTGAATACGTCTTGCAAATTCTTCAGGTGTTCCTCGAATGTCTTACCTAATACTACGATGTCGTCTAACTAGACCAGGCAAGTTTTCCAAGATAACCTTCTCAATACATTTTCCATCAGTGTTTCAAATGTCGCAGGCGCATTACAGAGTCCGAAGGGCATGACGTTGAACTGCCATAATCCGGATCCGGTAGTGAAAGCAGTTTTTTCTTTGTCTTCTGGGTCCATTTCTACTTGCCAATAGCCGGACTTCAGATCCAAAGTGGAAAACATTTCACTGCCAGCCAAAGTGTCTAGCGTATCGTCGATCCGAGGCAGGGGATAGCTGTCCTCTTTCGTCACGTTATTTAGCTGGCGATAGTCCACGCAGAATCTGGTAGTTCCATCCTTTTTCTTGACGAGCACTACTGGAGACACCTATGGACTAGTAGATGGTTCTATTACTTTTTCTCCCCCCATCTCTTTAATTTTTCCTTCAGCTTCCTCTCTCTTCGCTTGTGGTAGCCTTCGAGCTGATTGTTTGATTGGCTTGGCATTACCAGTATCGATCTTGTGTTTGACCGCTGATGTTCTACCAGTCTTCCCTCCTTTTGGTACGAATAGGTCTCAATACTGCAAGAGGAATTCTCTCATTCTCCTCTTCTCAGCTTGATTCAAGGATTGGCCAGCTATTGACAACATCTGTTCGAATCTATCATTGGAATTGTCGGTTGTCGTTGTTTGACGAACTACAGACGTCACCGGTATGCAACATCCAATTCTGGTTTCCTTCTTGAGGGTAGTTGGGTAATCGTTCACGTTTATAGCATGTACTGGGATCTCCTTCGCTGACGTAACCAGTCCTTTTCCAATTAGCACTCCTTTACCAACCTCTTCGTCGTGGTTCCAAGATTCCATTATAACCGGTGTACCTTCTTCCATGATTACCTGTAGCCGCGCTACTATCATGGTTTCGCTTCGTGCAGGAAGAACAGTATCTTCCTGAACAGCTGCCAACACCGTTCTGCTTTCATGTGGATGAAGGAATACATCTTCGGAACCCACCTTGATGGATCTGTTTTTAAAGTCGAACTGGAAACCATGTGAATTTATTACGTCCATTCCCAGAATCACGTCTTCTTCGATGTCAGCTACGATTACCGTATGCGTAAATTTTTCTTCACCAATTTCCAATTGGAATTGCGTCTCTCCATGAAAATTGGCACTCTCCTGTGTTGCGGTCCGGAGTCGCAGCCTCGTTGGCAGAAGCTTCTTGGATTTTATTATTTCTGGCCGTATAATCGTTCTAGTTGCTCCAGTATCCATCAGCCATTAACTTCGGCATCCACATATACACTGTCATTACGGAATCTGAGAGAGGCTATCAGTATGAGAGGGTCTTTGGAACAATCCTGGGTCGGTGCTGCCCCCTCGTGGCCGACCTATTCTAGTTTTCCTGGGACTGGTGCTCTTGGTTTGCTGGAGTTCTAGGGCACTTACACAAGCTGCATACATGTCCTAGCTCGCCACAATTCCAGCATCTAATCTTCCTCAGCCTCCGTTCTACCATGCTTTTTATCAAGTTGACTAACTAGTCAAATTTATCTTCCTCACCCTCTGCTTGAACGGTCCTAACTTTGTTATATCCTGACGCCTTCGTGGCTGCTTCATATTCAAGAGCAGCTGTCAATGCATCGACCAATGTTTTGGGATGGGCTAAACGAAGCGTCCTCTGCATATCAGGGTCACGTAAGCCATCAATAAAGGCCTAGATGCCTAGATATTCCATCATGTTTTCAGGTGCTGATGGATAAGCAAATCGGACTAGTCGGGCGATATCCACTTCATACTCTTAAAGGGTTTCATCACGTCTCTGCCTTCGATTCTTCATCTGAGATTGGTACAAGTGTTCTAGATGTTCGTGACCATATCACATGTCCAACC
>CAJUYG010004211.1:0-17547 GCA_910591675.1 Galerucella calmariensis
ACTACAAACTTTTCGGTATTGAGTTTTTAACCACCAATACTCGAACATGGTCCTTCGAGCCGGATTATTTCAAGGTAATTTATATGGAATGGAAAAAACAAGTTTCATCGCTGGATTTTTTATGAAAAAATTTAGTACATCGAAAAAGCAAAAGACTGCCCCATCTCAAGTAAGAAGAAAAAGTGTATGATAGTTCGTTGATGTGTACGGTAGTGAACTTCACTAGAAAATTGAGTAAGGTTTTATTTTTATTTTTAAATTTTGCCAGTTGAATTTGCGAAACATACATTCCCCATTTTTTATGTTTATTGTTATAACAGATTGTCAAACGGACAATCTAATTTTACATGTTTGTGTATGTTGCTTTGTTTTTTTGTTACAGGGTGAAGCAGCTACAAGAAATAAAAAATAAAAAGTGTTTTATTTAATCCCAAACTAATTTCCCAATCCTATTTGTATGATCGCAAAATTGTAATCGCTGGCAAAATATTGTATGGTTTTTATTTAAACATTTACTTATTTTTTACTAGTATAAATAAACTAGTATTTATGGAAAACAGTATTTAAAATATTTTTTGACTCAAAAATCTGATTCAAGTTTATATAGCTTTTTATGGTTTTAATTTTAAATTTCTTTTTCTAATAATAAAAAACAAAGTTAATTTACACAGCTTAGAAATGTGTTCTCTATAGGGGAACCTATTTTCAATTTTAGTTCAATCTTAAAATACTTAGAATTATTTGTAGAAAAGTTGTATAATAATTTAACAATGGAAGATTTTAAGAGAAACAGAACTGTTTGCAAAACTCAAATTACACGGTTCAAAAACTGGACCGAAGCTAATTTAGACTGCACAAACAAAAATCAAATTAAAATCAGATTGGAACAAGCCGAAAAGTATTTTAACCAATATTTAGAAAACCAGGATGAATTAGAGAAACTTGGCGAGAATTCAGACGACCGCGAGTTAACAGAAAAAACGTATTTCGACGCTCAGGAAATTTTGAGAAATATTTTAGACCAGATTGAATCAGACAAAGACACTAAATCAAACACTAGTCAATCTGTTAATCATTCAAAATCTAGACTTAAACTGCCTGAGATCAAAATACCGGCATTTTCTGGAAACTCTCTCGAATATCCCACATTTATAAATTTATTTAGATCTTTGATTATTGATAATCTCCAAACATAACGTCAGATTCTGAGAAATTGTTCTATCTCAGGTCACATTTAACTGGTGAAGCACTCTCGTTAGTACAGGCGCTTAGCATAACTGATCAGAATTTCCATGTATCTCTAGACTTGCTAGAAAAAAGGTACAACAATAATAGGCAAATTGTTGCCAATTTATTTCAAAATATTTTAAGCTCGCAAGAAGTTGTTAAAAGCACTATAGCTAATTTAAGAACTTTCCTGTCTAATTCACAAACCGCATGGGAAGCTCTAAATACTTTAAACTTCACTCCGGATCAGTTATTTAAATCTTTATTAGTTCAAATTTTAGTTCAGAAATTAGATTATCAATCGCGCAAAGCTTTTGAAGAGCAAATAAAATCAACAGATGTTTTAAGCACACCTAATGACTTTTTTGATTTCCTACACAAGCGCTGTGTAGTCTTAGAAAACACAGCTAGCTCTCAAACAAGTAAATCAGATAATGTGAAAACAATCTCACCCCGTGTAAATAATGTTAAACAAGAGAAATTCTCTTTTTATGTATCTCAAAACGAATCAGGTAATCCACAAAACGTAATGCATCAAGCTCAAGCTTACACTCAGTCGTGTATATTTTGCAAAGACACGTCTCACAGACTTTACACGTGCTCAAAATTTTTAGCTCTTTCCATAAACGATAGAAAGTCATTTATTTTTAATAATGGTTTATGTATCAACTGTTTAGGAAAAAAGCATCAGTTAAAAGATTGTTTATCGAAAAAACGTTGTTCAATTTGCAATCGCAAGCACCACACATTAATTCATGATGTAGACAACCCCCAAGTACTCTTTCAATCACATGAACAAAATCAACAGGTTGTATCTCATCCTATCCCAAATGTACATGTTCCCCCTCCGCAATTTTCAAACACCTCACCTCCAGCCACTCATTTGCAACTAGATAGAAATAATCCTAGTAGCTGACCAGCAAATAAGAATGTCTTGTCAGCCTCAGCCCTCTCAACCTCCCAAAACTATGTACTTTTAGCTACTGCCAACGTTTTAATTCAAACCCCGCACGGCACCCCAGTTTTAGCACGAGCATTAATGGACAGCGGAAGTCAAACTTCATTTATAACCTCGTCATTGCTTAAAAAAGCCGGTCTCACACCTTTTAATCAGCATCTTCAAGTCTCGGGCATTTGCCAAAATACTAATGTAGTAAATACCATGGTAAATTTCAATTTTTACTCGCAATATTCTCATAACCCTACTTTTAACATTACTTGTGCAGTAGTAGACAAGATAACATCACATTTACCACAGATTCCAATTAATAGGAAAAAACTGAACATACCCCAATACTTCATAACTTGTTTAGCCGATACTTCATTTGAACTTCCCTCGTCGATAGATTTACTTTTAGGTTCAGATAAATATTCTGAACTTGTACAAAACGGATTGTATAAGTTAGGCAAAGGATTACCCACCTTAGTAAATACACACTTAGGGTGGATAATAGCAGGAAGTGTTGAAACAGAAAGCGCTTCTCCCTCTAGTGCTTATCACTCGCTCTCGCATTTTTGTACAAACATAGAAACTTTATCTCACACTCAAAATGTTAACAATTTAGCTCGTAAAATTGATTCTCTCTCTCACACACACAACACTGAAAGTCTAGCTCACTCTCAAAATGTTAGTAATAAACCTCTTACTCAAAATTTTGAACACTTATCTCATCATAATTTATCATTTGTAAACAACAACCTGTCTCCAGAACTAATATCTCATTCTCTCAATGTATCAACTAGCACTCTCACTCTCTCAAACAAAATACTTAAGGCTGAGTCACTCCCCCCTATATCTCAAGAATCTCTACACTCATCTAAAACAGAAGCACCTCAAGAATATGAAGTTATACAGAAAGGTATTAGTCAACTGGACTCATCTAACACTTGGCTTAACTCTATTGAAAATGTGATGGAAAGATTTTGGGAACAAGAAGAAGTATTACTTTCCCCCATCATGTCTCTAGAAGACGAACTTGCAGAAGAAATCTACAAGAGCACAACAAAACGGCTGTGTAATGGAAAATTTCAAGTTGATTTACCCTTCATATCAAAGGACATTCATACTTCACTTGGAGACTCATTTCAAATTGCAAGAAACCGATTTCTCTCCCTAGAAAGAAAGTTACACAAAGATCCTACCCTCTTTACAGAATACAAGAAAATTCTAGACGAATATTTACTGCTTGGTCATGCACGTATAATCCCACTATCTCTTGTTAATGAAAAACAAGAAAATAAATATTTTGTCCCTCACTTAGTTGTTAGTAGAGATCAAAGTATTTCAACTAAACTCAGAATTGTATTTGATTTCTCTTGTCCTACCACTTCAAAACTATCTCTAAATGACGTTCTCTTAACAGGCCCTAGAGTGCAACCGGAACTGTTCGATATTCTGTGTCGTTTTCGCTCATTTTCTTATGTACTCACCGCCGACGTACAAAAAATGTATAGGCAAATAGTAATGAACCCTGAACACAATTTTCTCCAAAATATCCTTTGGCGAAACTCCCCAAACGATCCCCTGACCTGCATTGAACTAACCTGTGTTAGTTTCGGTCAAAGAAGTGCACCCTATGTCGCTGTTAGAACCTTAAACGAAATCGCTTATCGCAACCCTGAATTATCTTTAGCTAAGAACGCAATTTTAACTCAAACTTATGTCGATGACATTCTCGCTGGAGCGAATTCAGTACAAGAATTGGCTCAGCTAAAAAATGAACTACAAGAGTGCCTAAATCCGTATAGGTTTGCACTACACAAGTTTTGCTCAAATTTAGAAATAAATAAACCTCATGTAAACTCGGAATCAAAAGATCTGAACCTCGAAAACTCACCTTGTAAAATTTTAGGTCTCAATTGGACACCTTCGAGTGACAATTTTCGCATAACTGTCCCTTCGCAAATCCCTGTAAATAATATAACTAAACGAATTGTTTTGTCAGTAATTTCTAGTTGTTTTGACCCCCTCGGTTTAGTAAACCCTCTAATTGCTAGAGGAAAACTTATAATGCAAAAGTTGTGGTTACACAAAATTGATTGGGATGAACCCATAACAGACGCCAACATTTTGTCAGACTGGACGGAATTTTGTCAAACCCTCACACTTCTAAAAGACTTAGAAATTCCCCGTCTTGTGTTGTTACCAAAAAAGACAGCGTATTTAGAGATTCATGCTTTTTGCGATGCCAGTTCGGTAGCTTACGGTGGAAATGTTTACCTTCGCTCGGTGTACACTGACAATACTGTACAGTGTATGTTAATAGCCTCCAAATCTCGTGTATCACCACTCAAAACAATTGCAACTATTCCTAAGCTAGAACTCACAGCAATGACTTTACTCACTACCCTTGTTAACCGCATTTTAAACATTTTTAACAATCAATTCATATTTAAATCTATAAACCTATGGTCTGATTCTCAAATTGCTCTGTCTTGGATAAAAGGTCACCCCTCCCGTTGGTCAGTTTATGTAAGTAACAGAGTAGCCCAAATTCAAAGTAATTCAAAAAATTTCCAGTGGCGTCACATTAAATCTTCTCTCAATCCAGCAGATCTTTTATCTCGAGGACTTCTTCCTAAAAACCAACATGACTTTTGGTTTCATGGTCCATTATTTTTGCACAACTCTGACACGGATTTCAACTCCCTTGACTCATTTACTTTAGTACCCTCACCTCCAGAAACAAAAAAGACTACACTGACTGTAACTACAAATATCCCTGACTTTTGGATATCATTGTTCAATTCTTTTAATTCCTTCTCTAAATTAGTACGCTCTCTCGCCTTCATGTTTAGATTCATAAATAATGTCAAGTCAACTCAAACAAAGGTTACAGGACCTCTCACTACTTTAGAACTAGAAAAGTCTAGAACATTTATATTGCTCAGAACACAATTATCGTACTTTGCCAAAGAACTCTCTTTGTTGTCATCTAATCAATTAATACCCAACAAACAAATTTTATCTCTCAGCCCTTTCCTGGACTCTAACAAATTGATTAGAGTTGGAGGAAGACTATCTTACTCGTCATTGCCATATAATCAAAAGCACCCTATTCTCATGCCTAGTAAATGTAACGTAACCTCACTCATCCTACGTCACGAACATATCCGTTTGGGACACAGTGGTCCTCAAAACGTTTTGTCAAACACTCGGTTGACATACTGGCCGTTAGATGGCCTTAGAGAAATTAAGCGGATAATCTCAAAATGTACAACTTGTCATAAATTCAAGTCCCAGCCCATGACTCAAATTATGTCTGATCTCCCTGCCTATAGAGTTACCGCATCACGCCCTTTTCTCCACACCGGTGTAGATTTCGGTGGCCCCATTTCTCTGAAGTCCTCAACCCTGAGGAAAGCTCCAATCATTAAAAGTTATATCTCGATCTTTGTGTGCATGTCAACAAAAGCAGTGCACATAGAACCTGTATCAAATCTCACTACTGAAGCTTTTCTAGCAGCTCTGAAAAGGTTTATTGCCCGACGCGGTTGCCCAGCCACTATGTATAGTGACAATGCAACCAACTTTCAAGGCGCGAAAAACTCTCTATATGACTTGTATAAATTTTTTAAAAACAAAGCAAATTTAGATCAAATACAAAACTCTCTCTCCCCTACTGCAACAACTTGGACCTTCATTCCTCCAAATTCCCCGCACTGGGGAGGAATTTGGGAATCAAGCATTCGGAGTTGCAAGTATCACTTGGTCCGCATCGTTGGGAACCTAGTCCTAACCTTTGAACAAATGACAACTATCCTCACTCAGATAGAAGCAATAATGAACTCTCGACCTCTTCACCCTTTGTCCAACGACCCTTCAGATCTTAACCCCTTGACTCCTGGACATTTTCTCATAGGTGCCCCACTCACTTCCCTCCCTGAAAAAGATTGCTCGGAAACATCTTTAAACAGATTAACCTTTTGGCAAATTTGTTCTCAAGCCCAGCAACAGTTCTGGAAGAGATGGAAAACTGATTACCTGAACCATCTCCAGAATCGCCCAAAATGGATGAAACCCTGTAAAGATTTACAGATTAATGACCTAGTTCTCATCAAGGATGATGATACTCCTCCTCTCAAGTGGCCTTTGGCCAGAGTTATTGAAGTTTTCCATGGTAAAGACGGAAAAATACGAGCTGTCAGCCTCAGAACTCAAAGTGGAGTCTACACTCGACCCATTACTAAGTTGTCTCGCATCCCTGTACAAGAAAATGAAAATACTCATTCTCTCACACCTCTCCCCCATTAATACATTAGTTCCGTAACAGTTGACACATTTACTCAATTACTACTCAGCTGCACATAATGTACTAAAAAACCTAACATTGATTCGTTACGATATGTAAAAGTTTGAATTTATCTTTCCATGTCTTATGTTTTTATTTAATATGTATTTAATATGGATGTAATCTGTATTTTTATTTAATATATTGTATTTTGATGCTGAAGAGGAAACGCTAGGACACTGATTTGGGACGTGTCCGCGAGTTGACCTGGCATACCTTACCATTTGTTATTGTTACCATGATTATTTAACGTGAATACTTGTATATTTTTTATGTTCTACTTTTGTACGTTAATGTATTGTATATGATTGTTTTATGAATTCTAGTATCGCTTCGCTCTTAATTACTTATTTCATCTCTCGTACGGTCACTCCGTCGCGGGGGCCAGTATGTTTAAAAACCATAAACTGCCTTTTAAACTGAAGTGTTCAAGCAACACTCGAATTTAATTTAAATATTTCCCTTTTGTTCCTTAAACCGACTCTGTCTACCTAATATTTAGTTCTCCCATCCCAACTGCAAACTCATAAAAAAAAGTACAGCTTTTGTTTACGCATTGCCTATAAAAACTTTCCACTGAAAACAAAACAATCTCTCATCTCACTTCAATTCAGTTTACCCACCTAGAAACATACAACAAATTGTAACTTAGACTTGCCCAGTTCTAACGAATTTCAAACTTCCTTACCCTAAAGACAATAGATTAGCTCAAACATGCATTTTTCTCTCAGCTATCTCTTTCTACACCCTAAAAAACGTATCGCTCCTTCTCTTTCATAAAAATTAGCGCCAATCCCCCACGTCCGGTGGGAGATCGGAAAATCGAAAGAAACGATTCTTTTAGCCAGTAGCTTTCTGTGTGTTGCTCAAAGTACTCACGTTCTCTCTGTATGCATATTCTCTCGTCTTGCATATAAAAAACCCTTAGTAACACGTGTGTAATTAATGTTACTTTTAATTTGTTATGAAGCGATATTATAATTTATATAACCTTAGTTGTGCCTAGTAGCGACGCAATTGTAAAAATTTCTTTTGTGTTATTTGTTCCTCAGAACTTATATGAGCTAAGTTCATTAAAAATCAAGTGCAGCAAACTGGATATTTTATTGATAACTAGTAGTCGATATAACCTTTTTTAAACAGTCCGACAAAGTTCCTGCTTGTGTCAGTTTCTTTTTCCGACACCGTCAAAAGTAATATAATACCTACTGAAAATAATCAACCTGAATCAAAACCTAATTACAGTCCACTACAAACTTTTCGGTATTGAGTTTTTAACCACCAATACTCGAACAGGTAATATTATCGATTTTGTCTATAAGAGATTTCAGTTTATTTTTTATTAGCATTTGATTTTCAAATAAATTTGAGATTGTTTTATTATAATGATTTATTAAATGTTTGTTTAAAGAAGTTTGGAGGTTTATTTCATGTTGAATAGAGTTTTGTTTTTCTGTTAGGATTTTTATTTTTTCCTCATATTTTATCTCGTCGTTATGATCTAAAGTACCGAACAACCATTTACTCATTGTGCCGATACCATTAAATAATCCTCTTTTGATCCGTTTAGAGGGTGTTAGATTATTTACTTTATTTTTTGTTGTTTCTATTAAATATTTGGTATGTTCTAGCAAATTATTTACTTCTTGTGTTTCTCTGGCAATTACTGTGTTATTTGAAATACTTAATATTTTACTGTAAAATACATCTATACTTCTTAATTGATTAATTATCCAACTAGTTTCTACGTAGTGTAAAAATGTATGCTTAGTACTAATTAGCCTAGTTTTTCCTAATTCTAAGGGTAATATTGGTGAATCTAATTCTAGTATATCTATTTCACTAACTACGGGATGTAGAAGGAAGGTGTATATCAGGAGGATCTGTAGTTTCGTCATTTTTGTCTTCCTGTAAAGAATGTCTTTGATTAGTAGGTGGTTTTCTGAGTTTTGATTTGTGAACAATAATTTTTTTTGATGTCTTTATCTTTCTACCTAAGTCTTCTGCTACAGTGGATTTGATATGTCGGGGCTTTGATTTATTTCTAAGTGCTTCGCGATTTTTTATATACACATTTTGTCCTTTTGTGTAAGTTTTAGGTTCTTCGCGGCTTAAGTTACGTTTTTCGATAATTTTCTTTTTATTTGTAAGCGTTTTATCATAAATTTCTTTGTAAATAGTATTTAGACGGGACTTCCTATCGTTAATATAGTCGTTAACTATGTGTTCGTCAGTTAAGTCAAAAGGATCTAAAGCTTTTGTATCTCCTAAAATTACGTCAAATGGTTTGCATTTTGTGACACTATGTATAGACGAGTTATATCCTATAATTGCGGTTTGTATTACTTGTTTTATTGGCATTTGTGGGTGTTGTAGTAAAAGTATTCTAGCGTTTTCTAATGGGATGAATGAAATCTTTCTACTGGACTGTTACTATTGGAGTTTCTGGGAGTTGTGAAATGTAATTGTATTTTGTGTAATTTACAAAATTCTTTAAATAATTCGGATTTAAATTCTGCACCGTTGTCGCAAGTTATGCCACATGGTACACTGAAATGAGTAATAAATTTACTTATACCTTCTATTATATTTACAGCGTTGTTAGATTCTATCAGATATGCTTGTCCGTATTTTGAAAATGAGTCAAAAATTGTTAAAAATTTTGTTTTTCTAATTTGAAAAATGTCAATATGTATCATTTCAAATGGTTTTGAAGGGGTCAAAGTTAAATAATATTTTATTTTGGGTGGGTGTCTGTCGTATTTAGCTTGTTGGCAAATAGAACAATTGTTTACATACTGTGTAATACTGTTTTTCATGTCAGGCCAGTAATATTTGTTTCTCAGGGCTTCTAAAGTTTCATTTATGCCTCTATGACACGTTTTTTTCTCATGGTGATACATTATAATATTATCTCGTTCTTCAGTATTATCTAGATCTGTTACGAATTTCCTAGAAATTACTAGTTTATAAGAATGATTTTTAAAAGTGTTTTGTAGCGTTGAAATTAATACTGGTACTAGATCGAGGGTGGTACTTTTTATGTGAATACAATAAAGTTTATTGGGGTCGACATAATTTTTAAACAAGTCAATTATTTCTTTTTCTATGTTTTCGGTATTATTTGTCAAGTGAGCAGATATTCTAAATTTTGTGACGAAATGTTTACTTTTTATTACATGAAATTTGTTTGAATTACCTTGCTTAATTATTATTTGATTATTGTATGAATTAACGCATTGTTCTGTAATTGGTATTGCAAGTATTGGATTTTCATGAGAGGTATGTACTGTCTCATTGTCTGATTCTGTATCATTTTCTACGTCAGCTATGTTTTCATTTTGGTTTGGATTGTAGGGTTGTATTATTTCTGTAATTTCTTCGATATCAGCGTTTGTCAGCGTAGTGTTTCTTATGATATTTTCTAAATTTTGGTCTTCTACTAAATTTTGTATAAAGTCATCGACGTCGAAATCTATATCACCTGGATTACCTATTATTGATTCGTTTTCGGTTGCATTGATTTCTATTCGGGATAGAGCGTCTGCGTTCAAGTTCAATGATCCGGATTTGTGTATTACTTCATATTCATATTCTTCTAGTTGCAATCTCCATCTAACCAATTTTGAATTTGGTTCTTTCAAATTGAATAACCATTTTAAGGGTTTGTGATCGGTGACGACATAAAATTTTCGTCCGAATAAATATGGTCTGAAATGTTTTACTGCCCAAACTATCGCCAGTAGTTCTTTTTCAATTGTACTGTATTTAGTTTCGGCTGGATTTAGAGTACGTGATGCGTAAGCAATAGGTAAATCGTGTCCTATAGGTCCTTGGCTAAGAACAGCGCCAATTGCAAAATTTGAAGCGTCAGTGGTTAAGTTAAATGTCTTTGTAAAGTCGGGATATTGTAGAATCGGGTCGTTTGTGAGAAGTTGCTTGCATAGTTCAAAAGTTTCTGTAAATTCTGTATTATGTACGATTTTAGCTCCTTTCTTAAGACACTTAGTAAAAGGTTTTGTTAATTTGGCGAAGTCTTTAATGAATCTTCTATAATAGCCTAACAAACCTAAGAATGATTTTATTTGTTTAGCTGTTTCAGGTATTGGAAAATTTTTTATTGCTGCGATTTTAATGGGATTTGGTTTAATACCGTTGGGAGTAATTATGTGTCCTAAAAATTCGACTTCTTTCCGAAGGAATTCGCACTTGTCTAATTGGATTTTTAAATTTGTGTCGCGTAATCTTTGGAAAACTAATTTTAAATTTTGAATATGTTCCTCTAAGCTAGAACTAAAAATAATTAGGTCGTCCATGTAAACAAGAACAACTTTTCCTTGTAGGTTTTTCAGTACGTTATCCATTAACCGTTGGAAAGTACTTGGTGCATTACGTAGTCCATAAGGAAGACGTAAATATTCATAATGTCCATTATCTACTGTAAAAGCGGTTTTTTGAATTGAATTTTCGGCCATTTCAATTTGGTGAAAGCCGGAATATAAGTCTAAGGTTGAAAAATAAGTACATCTACCTAGTTTGTCTAAAACGTCATTGATATTTACCATAGGGTACCGATCTGCTATAGTTTTTTCATTGACTTTTCTATAATCAACAATTATACGCCATTTTTGTGTACCGCTTGCGTCAGGTTTTTTACTAACTACCCAGATGGGGCTGCTCCAGGGAGAGTCACTTGGTCTAATTATTCCGTCAGTAAGCATTTTTGAAATTTGTTTTTGTACTTCGTCTTTGTGTATAAATGGGTACCTGTAAGTCTTAGTATAAACGGGTATTTCGTCAGTTGTCTTAATTTCGTGTTTCACTTGGTTGGTAAATGTTAGTTTGTCGTTTGGCATTTGGAAAATGTCATTGTATTCTTTGCAGAGTTTTGTTATAGCTTTCTTTTCTTCTATATTTAAATGATCTAAGCGTAGTTTATTTTGAAGTTCAGAAATATTATTATATGTGTCATTTTTATCAAAAGTTTGTAAAATTTGTTCCATATTAAAGAAGTCAAAATTTTTTCTGTGCCACTCTGTAACATGTACAACTTTTATAGGTTCATTGAATGTTAAAGTTATTCTTTTATCTGTGTCATTTCTTATCTCTGTTTTAGCAAAGCCGTGTTTTGCATGTGTTAATGTTTCAGAGAAGTAAAGATTATCAAGTTTCATTTCTGGTACTATAATCTCACCATTTTCATAATTCACGGGAACTTGTGTAGCTACAGTTTCATGAGAATCAACAGAAATTGTATATTTAGATCTATTAATTTTATAAAACAAAGGAATTTCAGCTACTTTATTTTTTAGAACATTATTAGGAAAATCTATAGAAAAATTTAGTCGGCGAATGTCGTTTAAACCAATCAATCCATCAAACTGATTGTGAAATTGATATAAGATAAAATTAATTTTGATTTCTGAATTGAATTCAGGAAACGCGGGTATTTCAGCCATAAATTTAGATGTTTTTTCTCCTACAGCTGTTTTGATAATAGCCGTGTTGTGATAAATTGTTTGTGGAAAAAATTTTTCTGCTATAGCGGGACTTAAAAGAGAATTCATTGAACCTGTATCTACTAATAATTTAATCGGCGGGTATTTTATTTTTATATAGGGTAGGTCGGTAGAAAAGGAGTCGGAAAATATTTCGTTTATGTATGCCAGTCTTCTTGTCGAGTTATCCAAAAATTTTGATTATTGTCACCTTCTAGGTGATAGTTTTGGTTATCGGTATAACCACACGCATTTTCTGCATTGTGATTTGATTGAGTATTGGGGGGAGTATCCTCACGATTCGGGATGTCAGGTTTGACATGCTCTATTTGATATAATTCTTCGAAAGTGAAATTTCTTGACGGTTGTCTAGGTTGGAATGTATTTCGGGATGTGGTTGACATTGGTTCGACTGGGTTCTCAGGTTTTTTACCGGTTGGCTTAAAAACATTTTTTGGAGGACCAAAAACTTGCCTATTAGTAGGATAGTTATTTTTGATTTGTCTAGGTTGAATATTTATAGGTTGACTTGGGAAGTTATCATTCTGGGGTTGCAATGGTATTTGATGATTGGGTGTAAATTGACGTTGAAAGTTTGGGGTTTGAAAATTGGGCGGAAAATTTGGTTGATAGTTTTGACGTGGAGAATTATAATTCGTATTGCTAGAAAAATTATTAGAACGTTGATTATTATTACCAAAATATCGATTAGTTGATTGAGGCGATTGATTATATGACGGCTTGTTAAATGTAATTTGATTATTATTATTTTGTATAGATGAATAATTTCTTAAATAGTTTTGAGAATACAAAAAGTTTTCTTCCTCTATTAAATAAGAAATGGCTGTTTCGATATCATTAGGATTTTTTAAGCGTATAGTTACTTGTAATTGACCTTTAAGATTTCTTAATAAGGTTCTTAAAGTCATTTGCCCGTATTGGCGTCTATGAATTTCTTTGGTTTGGGCATTCATTTGCCCGTCACTAAAACTATTAATTTTATGAATTAAATGACTTTTTAATACCTGTAGTCTTTCTGCAAATTGTAAAGCGGTTTCGTTCTTTTGAGGACGAGCCATCAAAAGATCTTGTTCTAAACACTCTAAACTTCTTTTATCACCAAAGCATTGATTTAGTGCATTTTTAATTAATTGCCAAGTATTTAACTCGATTCTAGACCCTACTAATAAATGAGCTTTATCTACTAACTTAGATTGAATCAGCTTTATTAAATAGTTTTGTAAAATCGGATCTGCTATTACGGAGTATGAATCTATTAAAAAATCACATTGCGATAAAAACTTAATTAATGTTGTAGAATCTCCATCATAATTCTGAATCATATCGACATATAATTTTAACATAGAAATATTCATTTCGTTTGCGTTTGCCATATTTTCGTCTATACTCGATAGTCGAAATTCTGTAAAGTGAGTCAGAGCTATCTAATCAACACTTTGGTTAAAGCGCAGTTGCCATATAGAACATTTTCTATTTATTTTTTATTTAGGACTATTAAGAGCCCTTCAAAAATGATGCGCTCATGAAGTTCGCTTCTGCAACTGATTTTATGGACAGTAAGAGCGATGAGTCACTGTACAGAATTTCGACCTACGACTATAGTCTAACTATACTGTCAAAATAAATAATTAAATCTTCAATATCAGATATCATAAAATAGATAAATTTATTGTACGATTATTTGAAAAATTTTTATTATTTCAATACTAATTTTCTAAGTTTCTTAATTTCTACTTATCTAAGAATTCTCGACCGGAGAAAAGGATGCAAAAAAGGGAAACTCGGTACTTACGACCTTCAGAGTTTTCTTCTTGCTTGATTCTGCTATAGTCGTGGATCAGGATCTCGGCTGGACCACAGGAACTTGTCTGGATCACAGGAGCTGCACTTTGTAGGTACAAAACGCGAAGAATTAAAATTCACCGTTTTTTACTATTTCCGAAACCGGCTGTCGATACCGTGACTTTCGAAACTAATAACGTCGTTTTATCCTACTGACTGCGCCAGTTAAATTAATTGATCGGAAGATTAAGTTTTTAAAAATAACTTTATTTGATACAATTATATGTTGTGCAGAGACAACGACAATAACAAGAATGAATGTTAAAAATAATATTAAGCTCGGCGTTGCCTTCGGGTATCTTGCAGCGTCGGCTAGTTTTTATACGGGGTGTGCAAGTATGTTCATATAACTTGCATGCACATGCACTTAAAATATAAAATTTTAAGTAAAATTAAAACTTTTAAATAAATTAATTATTTATAAACATAAAATAATTTATATAATTCAAATTTTGAAATTTTTATACTTTAATTATTAAAATTTCCATATAATTAAATGAAAATTGAATTAATTTCTAATTTTTAATTTTATAAAAATTAAATATTAGGTTAAAATAAGGTAGTTTTTTTTTTATAATTTAATTTTATTAATAAAAATTAATTGATTTATTTAAATTCTCAAATAAAATTTTTTAGGTAAAATTATAAATTTTAATTATATTTATATTATTAAATGAAGTTTAGAAATTTAATTTATAAACTCTCTGAATAGGGTACATGGGTGGTGTAACGAACACGGACTTGCAGTTAATTCTGCCAAGGCTGAGATAGTTGCTTTCACCAAAAAGAGACCTGAGGGTCTAAATTTTGATGGAGTACCACTGCCCGTGGTTGAACAGGTGAAGTATCTAGGAGTGATCCTTGATAAATCACTGACATGGAAGGCTCATCTTGATAGTCGCCTAAGCAAGGTGACAAATACGTATTGGGCCTGTAGGAGAGCCATTGGTCCGAGGTGAGGACTGACCCCCAAAACGATCATATGGTTCTATAGAGTGATTATGCTGCCTATGCTCACATATGCGGCTCTGGTCTGGTGGCCGAGGGTAACCTTGGTCACAGCTAGATCGCAACTGGCACGCCTTCAAAGGGTGGTCAGTTTGGGGGCAACTGGCTGCATGAGGACTACACCAACTGTTGCGATGGAAGTGATCCTTGGTCTTCGGCCTCTCCACCATGTGATCGAGGCTGAGGCGGGGAGGGCTTTCCTGCGCTTGAAACGGCTGGGATACGTGCGAAGAGGGGAAGAGTGCAAGCACGTTAAGAAGCTCCGGCTCCTGGAAGATATTCCAGTTCTGGCTCGAGCGACTGATGAATGCCTGCGTAAGTACTACTTCGCTACCCCATACAGGGCCATGATCCGGGATAGATAGTCCTGGGAAAAAGAGAGGAATACACAGCCTAATGGGACCGTCTAGTACACGGATGGCTCAGGCTCCGGTGATAGAGCAGTGGCTGGAATTTACTCTAGGAACCCAAGTTTGTGTACCATTGGGTGATGGTGTATCTGCATATCAGGCCGAGATATATGCTATCTTGGAATGTGCGCAGATAAATCTAGACAGAGGTTATGTGGATCGACGCATAACCATATATTTCGACAGTCAGGCAGCAATTAAAGCCCTGAGTGGGTATACCAGCAACTCAGGACTTGCTAACGAATGTCGAGAACGACTTGCTAATCCTGCAAGGCGGAACGTGGTGCGGCTAGAATAGATTCCAGCCCACTCTGGTTTTGAAGGCAACGAGATGGCGGATGGACTGGCTGTGGAAGGGGCGGCAGCTCCTTTCTGCGGCCCAGGCCCGACCCTTGGCCTAACAAAACAAAAAATACGCAAGGAGACGAAGAAGTGGCTGAGGAATCAGCACCTCACTCATTGGAAAGCTCTGCAGGGTCATAGACAATCCAAACTTCTACTGAAGGGATGGACTGATGGACACGCCAGGGCAGTCACTGAACTACCAAGGAGTAGGCTAAGGAAGATAGCAGGACTCCTAGCAGGGCACTGCTGTATAAGGAAACACCTCCACAACTTAGGTGTAGAGGAAAGTTCCTTATGTAGGGGTTGCGGCATGACTGACGAAACGTCAGTCCATGTTCTCTTAGAGTGTCCACACTGGGCTGTACTAGACAGGCGAATCTTCGGAGTCCCTGTTATGGCCCCTGGAGACACAAGCAGACATCCATTGAAAAAGGTTGTGGCCTTTATTGAAGGGCTCGGCTTCATGGATGTCTGGGTAGCAGGAATGGCACAATGGGCCCGCCAGTGGCCTCAGTGCCGGAACCTTGGCTTGAGTTGTCCAGGACAAGGCTCGCCTGCACATTTAGTAGTAGTAGTATGGTAATATGAAAATTTTTAAACATCAATGGATTTACTGCATGTTAAAAAATGCTATACTGTAAGTACCTACCTAGGTATATGCAATTATTGCATATATTCTAATATTATCCTAACCTTATATTGAGGAGCAAATAGAGGTTGTTTATTGAAAAATATTTGTATTAGAATATAACTTGGTCACTCAAAATTGTGCCAAATATGTTTCTATCGAATTAGAAATGGAAGGTTTGTGTTTTATTTTTGATAATATGAAATAGAAGGATTTCTTCAAATCAATGATGGCATTCTCTTGATTTGCTCCCTCAATGAGTGATATATTCATAAACTTGAAACACTGCAAATTAATTATAACAATAATATGTTTAGTCACCTAAATATTTGTGACTATATTTATTAATAAACAAATTGATTTGTTATATTACTTTCAAAACTTTTCTGTATTATAAACTGCTATGTAGTTCGCGTTCTTGTTTAATTATTTCCGAGATCTAGGAACCATCCTCACCCATGTAATAACATGCATGCCACCTACTCACACCTTGTAGAAAATGGACCAGTGATGTATTGTAAACTTAAATTTCATGCATTTCGGCGAATTAAGGGTTGGTTTACTAAAAGCTTTTTAAAAAGACTTTATTATAAATAATGAAAAACCCTGTTTTACTTACAAATACGAACTAACTAGATATTGTATTACAACGTCGTTTATATAGTAATATAATATGCTGATAAAATATTAATTGAAAACTATTTAATAAGCTAAATATTGTCGACGAGCCTAAATAAAGAATTAAGAGTATTCGTAATTTATATATTTAATAATTAAGAATTAACGAATTTAACTTCTCCATCCCCCGAAGTTTTGTAAGGGACGAACAAAACTGATGGTGGCTCTTCCTGGGAGGATTGTGGCTCTTCCTGGGAGGATTGTGGCTCTGTAGTTTGGTTGGTCCTTGATTGCTGGTACTTGTAGTATCCAAGTAGTAGGCATACAGTCACCAATATGTATACAGGGGTCGTCCAAAAGTGAGTGAGGTCCATTGGTGGTTTTTCAGAAAAAAGAGGTTGCAGCTGTTGTTCTTCTTGGGTCAGCTTATGGTTTTGTCTAGAGGAATTTTCTCCAGGTTCAATGGTCTGGTTTTGATTGGCTGGTTTTGGTGTTTTGTTCTAATTTTTGGTAGAGTCAGGACCTCTTCTTTTAACGTTGTTCTGGAATTTATAAAGTAGTCATCATGAGTTCTAAACTCGCAGTTGGTCGGGAGTTCAATCAGATATGTTCTATGGTGGATTAAAAGTCCTTTTGTACTTTTCTATTTAATTTAATAT
>CAJUYG010004212.1:4271-17545 GCA_910591675.1 Galerucella calmariensis
CAATATGTGAAGAAATGTCAAAAAGTCAGACTCCAGGTTTTCATAAAACTGGCCATAAAATGAGACGGGTTTTGAAAAACTTGAATTTTATGGGGTTTCAGAACAAGCAAAACTTTTTATAGGAATAACATTTTTCACTAAATTAATATTTAAAAATTTTTCACCTATAGGATACTCCATCCGTGGACATGATGTATAAAGTTGAACGTGGTGTATTCTGTACACCCTATTTCAATGCGAGTCATCCAGCACGCAGCTGACAGAATAGATCACGCGTGGTCTTTGTTTACAAGTGCCTTTTCTTGCGACCGTCCAGACTATACTGCAGTTCAGGCCACACCCCTAATCTCATTCGAGTAAATTATACCCAGCTGCAAGATTTTACTTTCCAGTGCATTTATGAATGTAAGCAGAATTTTCCCCTCTCCATCTCGAAATAATTCACATAAACTTTTTAAAATAAAGAGAAAGGTGCATATTTTAACCGTGTTTTAGTAATTTAGAATTTTACTTGATGGACGGATATAATTTACTTGATTGAGACATCGTACATAGACACTGAATAATAGGTTCACTTTAAGCTCCTCCCAGTGCAATGTCTATCTCACTCGGAAACCGATGCTACTTTTTTTCGAGATCTTGAAGCTTCCCATCGAGCAATAGGTAGATACCGTGTGTCTTTTGTAATACGAGAGAAGTTAATAATAAACCGGCTGGACTGTCTTTATAGTGAATTATTTAATTATTATTATATGGTATATTTAAAAAAATGCCACACTTGTGTGGAACAGTACTTACAGATGGCAACGCGTCAGCTTAATTATGTTACTGGTTATTTATTAAAAGAAGCTTTTAATGAAGTAAATATCTTAAGCAAACAACAAATCTTTTTTCTCTGACAAAAGCCTATGTAAGCAATACAAATTTTTCATTTGGAGGGCTCAATGTAACAAGCCTGAATTTTGTTGAATATGATACCCAACTTGAAGATATATTTACCATGTACAAATTTTATCGGAACGGCACTGAAAGATCTTTTTAAAAACGTATCTTTTACGTATCCATGTGAAAATTTTCCGTTCAGTTATTTATCTCTTTATACAAGAGTGCGTTCATAGTATACCTACAATTAATTTCGCAAATCGCAACATAAAAATTGAAAAATCTTAGAAACCGAACACAAAATTACAAATGTATTATAAAATTTGTAGTTATTGCTTTTTAAGTTGGGGTATACACATGTGGATTTTTTTATATTTATAAATTTTTGACGAATTACAAATATTTTTATTTACAGTTTTTTGCCAAATAGAATTTTAGTTTGTGGTTAGATGTGGGATGTCCCTATTATCGCATATTTACTGTTTTCTTTGAGATTGATGTATTTGTGTGATATCAATTATTTCTCCAGTAGACTCCAGTCCAGAATAATGCTGGAATAATGGTACCTTATACTGATGAGGCGTAAATACGCACAAACCGGTCTATATAAGTGATATTGTCCTTTCGACTTGCAAACTAAAATGGTTGGTTCTACCTTGCAGATATAATAACGCCGTTCAACTTTGGAGTGTAATTCAATGTCCTTCGTGGCATATAGCCAGGGAAGTATTATAGTTGTTGCTTCTTTTAGTGCGAACGATCTTTGATTTTCGAAGGCTCTGTGAGGCGTTCTTTATCTGTATCTATCTGTATCTGTAAAGTAGGGAGGGTAAGTGTAGGCTAGCACTTAGGCCACATGTGACCCATTGTACATCCTCCCGAGGAGTTGTTCTCCTTGGTTATCGTCCATCCTGTCCTTCCCAGGAAGGTGGACAGGTCACTAGGAGACATATCCTTTTTATCGGCAGGTGTAGGCCAATATACTCACCGAACACACACTCTCTTATTGACGATAACTCCGGACGCTCCCATAAGACATGCCTGACAGTTTTATCTTCCTGTTACCACATCCAGCATAGAGGTGTGTCCACTAGCCCCATAGTATAGAGGTGTTTCCTTAGTTGACGGTGACCAGTATAAGACATGCCTGACAGTTTTATCTTCCTGCTCCCACATCCAGCATAGAGGTGTGTCCACTAGCCCCATAGTATGGAGGTGTTTCCTTAGTTGACGGTGGCCAGTCAGAAATCCTACTGTTGAACGTAGGTTTTTCCTGGTCATCGCCAAATATTTCTTCGACGCCAGCTTCCCAGGGTGATCATGGCAGGACTGCATCCTTTGATTCCATCCCATCTCTTAAGGGATTGAGCATGGGTGATGGGTGTAACGTTTGGATTGTCGAAGTCGTCAGGCCGTATAGGTATCACTGGATCTTTTCCTGGCTAAAGAATCGGCAATGTGATTACCTTTACTCCTGTCGTGCCCTTTAACCCACCTCAGGATAATATTATCTGCCGAGGCGTTAGCTAATTCTTGGTGGCACTCTAGTACTAGCCCTGATATAACACGTTGTCTGTTAAAGGCTAATAGGGCTTGTCTACTGTCAGAGCAGATTGTTTGTTATGTTTTTGCCAGAAATTCCTTTTCTGGTTAGTTTTTTTCTGGCAATTGAGATACCAGCCAGTTCTATTTGAACCACGCTGGTATTGTTTTCCATTCCCCACCTAATCGTTATAGGCTTAGTGCTCTGGAGTAAGCTCCACATGCTGAGCCTTCTTTCGTTTTTGAGCCATCGGTATATATGCGTATTGCATTTGCAGCATCTGACTCTGTGTTTTGTTTTATTTGAGGAGTATTAAACTATTACCTTTGACATTTACAAATTTCACGTTTTCAATAAAATAGCAAAACACTATCGTTTTTTGAAATATTTTACTAAGACGAACATTTTTATCAGCTTTTGTAGGTACCAAACAATCCATCTACAAATCAACAAGCTATGAAGGTAGCAGTTCGCGCTACCCCTATACACTGTGTTCTTTATAAGATGCGACAGAGGGATTCCTGTACAAAACTGCCAAACGCGAGCTAACTTTATCACCAAATAGCGTTCATAAGAAATAATAACAGATTTGGAAAGGTCGTTGAAAAATAAGTTCAAATGCACTTTTAATTCTCTTAAATTAGCTCTGGTTTAATGAAATAATGGATAGTTATGTTTAAAAAAGGCGAACTCCATATTCGAATACTTTTAACCGTCTGGGAAATAGCTACACGGTTAGGTGCACAGAAAATTTAAAAGTTAAACCTGAAGTATGGTGATTCGATTCTCCGCTGTGGTGAAATTTTTTCCTTTTGTTTTTAGTTCTTTTTTCACAATTTTTGAAATAAATAACTTTGCTTTATTCAAATTAAATATGTTATTTTTTATGAACGCTATTTGGTAAAAAATGTAGCTCGCGTTTGACAGTTTTGTACAGGAATCCCTATGTCGCATCTTATAAATAACACAGTATAAACGACACACGTGTATTCTAACGAAAGTTTTTCGGCATGTCTTTATCAACGCTACATGAAAGTGCCGATGACGAGTGAATCTACTATTCATTGTCTATGCACGGTGATTTTGAGATTAGTATAGGGGCGTAGACTAAACAGCACTAAGGTATATTTTACAAAAATAGGTCTTAATCTGCCTATTTCTAACTATTATCGCCGGTCCGTATTATCATCGGTGCTATTATCTAGAAATCTGAGTTTGCTTACGCTTCTGTATGGATTGTGGCTATTACCATTGATTAAAATTACGAGTCCTGTTGTTACGCCAGCATATATAGGATGTTTTTTAACAGCTACTAAAATAACAAAACCTAAGTACCTACATAAGATAATTGTTTTTTTTTTATTATTTTATCAATTTTCAACCCTCGCTTATCAATCCATAGTATATCATTTGGCTTGAATATTGGAAAAAATAGGCAAAGCCACAAAAAGCAGGGCTTAGAAAATCAAAGATTCTGCTGGGTGACTATACAACCCGGAAGAGATCTAATGAATGCACAAGTCAAAGTAAAACTGCACTAAGAGTTTTAACAAGTACCTATCCTAACGGAACATTTTCGCCTGAAAAGTTGCCAGTTTTGTGAAAATGTTCAATGTCCACTGTAGCGTCGATTATCCAGCTTAGGTCCAGGGGAATAACCTTATTCTACTTGTTTCCTTTCGAAATACGAAGCAGAGATGTGTCATGGAATTCGGTCTATTACGAAGTGGTTGAGTTGGTTTAAGTTCTGTTACTTTCAACTTTAATTTAATAAAACTTAAAATGTTCCTTGTTACCTACTAAGAAACCAAGGTCCCTGAAAAGGGTTCTTCATGACACGTTAGTTTGTTTGATATAAACTGTAATGTATTCTTAACTGTCTTTTTCTATTTTAAGGCAAATATACCAAGAAAAATGATATGCAATAATTTGGACGAAGCAAAATATCAACCTTTGCAACGAGAAGTATGCTTTATTTCATTCATATTTTATTATATCTACAATCGATTCTAATCTAACCTAATCTAGGAACATAATTTGTGTTTTCTAAAAACGTAACAAGTCATATAGTATACATCTATATAATTAGCACACAGGACACTACCCACCAAACGCAAAACTAAAAACTTCGTTTATTGAAGTAGTAGGCTGGATTAGTAAATTGAAAACATTAATTTACTCTCGATCTAAGGATGTCGATGAACAATTTAATCAGGAGAACAGGAATAGCGAGAGGGAATTAAAATGACATGAGAGAACGGACCCCCTATGCCCCACATACAAAAATTTTATCCTCTACTTGTGATACGTCGTTGGAAAGCCCGTAGAAAATGCTCTTCAATAATGATCTAAGTCATAATTATACAGGGTGTAACAATAAAGCAGAAATATTTATTCAAATTTTGTTAGTTAACACAAAATTAGAATATTAAAAAAGTATCTATCATATATGTATATACCTAGTTTAAATAAAACACATACAATATATACACTGGTAACGCCAATGGCATGAAACTGTGTCGTTACCAGGCGGTATAGATAAATATGACCCATTTTGATTACTGCGCAAGACAGCTCGCAAACTTCACGTGGCTTCTTCTTATATGAAACGGAGTCTATCGTGAATGAATGTTGTTATACCTATATGATGTAGGACGTCACTAAAATAAATATATAGATTATATCCAATAGATTGGAAGAATGTATAAAATAATATTATTGTTATATTTTTCAGCTTTGGATATTTTTGGCACACATTATGACACATAAAATATTTTTCACTGCTTCTGGATTTTTTAAAATTAACAAATCTTTGATAACATCAGTAAGTAATAGTAGAATAATATTTAATGAATAAAATGATTATTTTGAAAATAAATTCTGATAGGTACTATATGAAGAAAAAATAGGCATTATGGAAGTATTCATTTGTATCTTCAGTATAATTTAACTTTATTGTATCGAAATAGTCTCCATAGTTTCCAAGATTTTAATCAATAGAACATTTAATAAGTCTTTTTTTATCGAAAAATAAGGATATAATAGTTTACAGCAAAAACATTCGATTAAAACAAATTTTTGTTAGTTAATACAATTCACTTGTTTAGCTGACAAGGTTTTAAATGTTATCAAATTTTAACAGGGTCGTAACCACGGACTGGTGAACTACAGGAGATGGACAAAAAATACACAATTCGAATCTTTTTAACTACTCTTCTTATATTTAGATATCACATATTATATAGGGAAGCGTATAGGTAACGCGCCAAGATAATGTTAATATGAATCAATTTTACATTCGTCCAAAAATATTGGATATTTAACCATTATTAGTACGTCGCCCTTTTGCATTAAGTAGCTAGATATTGCAGATCTATTTATAAAATAAAGAAAGACTTAGGTATACGTTCTAAGCAAGAATTATGAACTGGTTAAAGGGATATTGTATTTCTGCAACTAAATTTGGTCTATTATGTCCCTTTTGAATTCGTTAAAGCACTCCCCTTACTTCTATTAAATGCTGGGATGAGACATGAGAATATATAATTAATTACTATTTAGTTTTGCTATACATTTTCGTATATTTTTGATAATGTTGGGTTATATTATTTTTGTTATTTTCTGGGAAATTAAACATTTTTTGCAGTATTAAACTTCAAAATATTATAAGCAGTTACCTCTATCTATAGTTGTCGAATTTTTGTCATATATAGGGAAATCCTCTAATTGCAATTATTAATTGAATGGACGTATTTCAAATTCTAAGCCACAGGTAATTTTTTATTTCCATTGTGTAAATATATGATTACCTATTAAATTAATATTACATTCAAAACTGTTTCAGGCAATCTCTATGGGAACCACATATCTGGTGATTCTCGCCCAATTTCAGAAAAAGTGAAAAGTTACTAAAGATTTTTAAATATAATTCGGTAATTAATTCAAAATATGACTCACAAGATACAAGTAAAATTAGTTTTTACGATGACTGCATGCATACTATTTTGCACATAGCTCATTGAATCAGTGAAGATTCCCATAGATGGCGGGACAGAATTTCGATAATTTATGAAAACGATTAAAGGAAACCGTTGAGATATCATTATATGTATTGGTGCCTGCAAAAAATTAACGCCTAAATAAAAATATGGATATAAAACTGGATTGTTGAATGCACACAATATAAGGTCTATCGCTGATTAGATGAAAAGTATTTTAACATTGGATTATTTTATTATTGTAACAGGTGCAAAAATGTTCTATAACCTGGTATTTGATCACAAAAAAATACATTCCTATAAAATTATACCGGCACTTAATCCTATATAGCTACCTGAATAGTATTGAAATAGGTATTTATTAAAAAAACACATAGATAATTTACCTTAAACAACCATACCGGAGTATTCTTTGACCAAACTTCAATTAAACCATCTTAACCACATTACATTATATATGTGTAAAAAGGAATTATTATAAAACGATTCACAAACCTACAGTTTGTTTTAATGCTGACTTCTCCTATCTATCTTCTTTCCCTATATCAATTTTGAATAGATTGCTAAAGTTATGCAAGTACAAAAAATAGAATAACCAAGTTTATGCAAGATGCTGCTATTATATCATTACCCAATGGTTTTAGAGCATCCAACATTATTTCCAGATATACACTGACAGCTTTTCTAATTACTGTTTGAATATAATTATACCTACACCTACTAGGTGATAAGTGTCAAAGGTACCTAGGTGACAGGCTGTTAAGTGATATTTTTTGTAAGTTGATGGTTAGTTGCATGCCAAATAATTAGTAAAACCTTTAAAAAACACCTAGTTTATGTTATTAATTTTAAATATTACAGTATACAATGATGAAAGAAGGCAGGACATAATAAAGTATAGTATATTATATAGAAAATATAACAACACATTGGTACTAACCCATAACAAATGTATGTGAAGTTTGTGAAAGCAATTTACTTAGATGACAGTTGATTATTAAAGTGCAGATCCTAGTTAAACTTTGAAAAAACAAGACCTTACAAGAAATGAATGTTACCTATATATTATGAGTGTTGTAATTATCTAAACATTCATTAAAATCATAGTAGTTGAAGGACTTTACTTATTATAAGTACATATTGAGTTAATAAATATACTTATTATTAGTGATTTAAAAGTGCTTCTTATCAAGCAGGATATAAGTTTTTAAAAATGTAAAAACAGGCACATACGTTTTTGTTAAACAATAAAATTTCTAAATATTTTCTGTATGTTCCTTGTGTTGCAATGGAACACTACCGAAATGTTGAAATAGAAATACAAGAAATATTTTGGTATTTCCCAATGAATTAATGAAACAGAATAATAAAATTTATAATAGAAACAGTAGCATTGACCTTTTTAATAAGATATAAACTAACCAATTAACTTTTCAACAGATTTTAAAGAAAACTAATATTTAAACTAGGTGCTTACATATACTTGCTATATTTATTTAACAGCTTTTAGAGTGAAAAATTGATCGTGGATTTATAATAGCCAATATAATTCAAATAATATTCACATTTCATATTATATAAAAACTAAAATTAGGTATAGGGATTCGGATTCCTATACTGAAACTCTTTAAGAATAAATATTTTATTCAATTATTCTGCACATAAAAATACACTAAATATTATATAGGCTTTATTTTAAAATGTAAGCCAATCAAAGAAAATACCAAACACTTTAAATCTTGAACCAAATAGTAGAAACATCTTAATCCTTCTGGATCCTTGGACTGACTAACATCCACTAGAGAGCCAGTTTTTGAGGTAGTAAACGAAATGTGCTCATCTTTAATGACAATCTCAAGTTCTTGTCTTCCTATACGATCTGGAGGAGGCCACAAAGAATCGTCTTCCTGCATTATTTCTGAATCAATTATAATCCTCTTTAGCTCTTCCATCACGCACTGATGTACATAAACTTCTTTTCTGATCATGGTATCGTTTTTATAATTTGAATTGTTGGCATACCGTAGTTTACCATCAGGCCGAAATTCAAATTCAAGAAACTCATGACCAAATTTACCCTTATGGCCTACGTAATATCGAATATAAAAATCAGCCATTCTTAACTTAACTCAAAGTGACTAAGAAAATAAAAAATTAACCTAATGCTTTCAATAATTATTAAAGTCGGATAAAGTTAGTTAACTGTAAACAGAAAATGAACATGAAGCTTGGTGTAAAATAGACAGTTGACAATTATCTCTGATTACGATTACGCCGTGCTGCTCTAAGATGCGTTCGAAAATGTGGCTGCTGTTTTCTGCTTACCCTTTGTTACTTTGTAAGCTTATATCAAATTTTTCTTTTGAATACCAAGTCTATTGCTATAAAGCTAGAGTATAGCTTTGAGGTTTTAGCAAAATTTAAACGATACTTACACATGAAAACATTACATCTCATTAGTAGTCTATGAACAGTACAATTATCACCCCACCATAGAGTAATCACCACAATCTAAATACACAAACAAATCGATTATCTAGGATCGAGAGCAAGACGAGAATATGCACATAACCTCAATAAAATAAGTTCCCATTAAAATTCAAAACTACTTAATTTTTTTAAAAAGTTGTGCACGAAAAATTGTTAATATTTAGTTTTTGAATTTTTCGATGTATAGTGGTGAAATTAAAATTGTTGGCATGTTGACTAATGTAAAGTGACATTTCAAAGCGAGTTTCAGTGTAATCTCAAGCTGGAACGCTTCAGTTCTTTCACTGTCTGTATTATACCTTCCAGTTTTCTTTAAACCATGAATCTAAATATACAGGATAATGTCGACTTGAAAAACCT
This sequence comes from Galerucella calmariensis, assembly GCA_910591675.1. Classification (NCBI taxonomy): domain Eukaryota; kingdom Metazoa; phylum Arthropoda; class Insecta; order Coleoptera; family Chrysomelidae; genus Galerucella; species Galerucella calmariensis. The sequence continues at coordinate 13,545 of CAJUYG010004212.1, forward strand.
TACAAAGAAAAAAATTATATTTGGAGAAGAACTTCTTGAGTCTATTGAGATATTTAAACAAATAGAGGGGTCTCAAAAGTTGACTCGTAAAATTAACCAGGAATTGAAATTTTTAAGGAAGGTAATCGGAATAATAATTTTTGTATAGTACATATTATGGTTATTGTTCAGAACAGAACAACATTTTCGATTTTGCAATAAAAAATGTGTACCTACTCAATTATTTTCTTTGCCCTTCTCATTAAATTAACCAATCATTGTTTTTAAAGGTCCCGTGTGTAACTATTCTTGAGTTTAAAATGTTATAGCCTGATGTTACATTTTATTCTTAATGATTTATTTGTACATTCTTTTTTTAATTTCTTGGGAAATTAAACCACAATATTTTTAAATTCTTTATTTCAACGTTCCAGCTACCGTTGTCAAGAAAAAATAAGTAGAAACTAATTTTTATCCCTAACTGAATCAACAGAAAAAATTTGACAACTAGACAAGGAACATACAGAAGATTTATTTGTACTGTGGGTTCACTTTACCAGATTTCTAAATGCATTCCAGAAATACTTGCTGTCTCTATGATTAACCTTTTACCCTATTTTTTAGGCACTTAAAAATAATTCTTTAAAAAAAGAGCATCTGCAGTGTTCAAATCTTACCCATTTCTCTGCTCTTATAGATACACTAAGGAATGTAGAACAATGTCAAAGTGTAAATAAAGTCTTTGTACTTGATGGTAGAAAAATTACAGTTGATATTATAAGTGATGGCGGTCTAACTTGGACAAAAGTAGTTGCAAGAAATCCTAAATCTGTTAGTCAAATATGTTTGGGAAATGCAAGCTATGGAGTGAGAAGTATTATTGATCAAGCAGATGAATATGTTCAATGTGCTAAACTTTATCCTTGTTTGTTCCAGTCACCAAAGGTAACACATTTCTGTTATACATTTTTTTTTTTCATATTTATTTTCACTAAATAATCGATGAAATTAGTAGGACATATGGCAGTTGAGATGGAAAGTTTTATTGATGATAGAAAAAAACTACTTTGAACATAAATATAAGTTTTATTCAACTTTTGTCTATGCAGGTGGCATTAACACACAAGAATGGTCAATGGTCTTGTGGGTCACCAAAAATATTTGACAGTTGAGGCTTGAAATAAATATAACAAGACCCAAACTTGCTAATCAACACTAAAGGGGAGATTGAAAATCTTATTTGGAAAATTATCAACAAATAAGTAGTGCTATCTCACATTATCTTCGAATGAGGAGATGTATATATCTCCTCTCTATATCCGAGGACTAGAGTATCCTAGGGAGAATTTCTCCTAGAAGGACCTAGTGATCAGACTGTTAAGTCTGATAAGGGCTACTGGTCCCCTCACACAAATGGTACACACAAAGCCTAAATGCCTTGGTACTAAGGTCACAAACAATCAAAAGTTTTGTAACTACATGAATATTAAAAGAACTATTGACAATCTCAAACATTAAAAAATATCTTGATTGTTAGTTAATAGCCCGCATTAATACACTTGTTGGTTAAATAACTATTTCCGTCGACCGTGTATTAACATATGCTATTAACGTTCTCAAAAATAGAGAAAATCATACATTAATGACCCCCCATTAATGCATACCTACATTACTCAACGATTTTCTGCAGGCAACCCAACGCACATCTGTGGTGTAGGCAACCAAACATACAATGACGTCTTCAAAAAATGAATTCTAGTATAGAATACTTCTAGTTTTTGACTTACCTATCGTTTTATTTTATTATTCCACAAAATTATAATAATTATTAGTGTTAAGACATCCAAAAAAGAATTTAAGAAAAACGAAAACAGTGACATTTGAACCAGCAACCATCTCTGTGACATTTCAATGTCATTATTTATTTTTGACATTACTTACCTATGAAACAAATAAATATTTTAGTTTTTAAATAATAATTTTGAGAAAACAAATACAACTGATACAGTCAACGGAAAAGCCTTGTAACTAACACGAGTATTATACAGTATTATACACTTGTTGGTTAAAAACCTATTACTTATCAATTTTTTTTATATATTTTTTTCATATTAATTTACTTAACCAACTTTAATTCAAGACAGGATCCAGTATCTATTTCTCTCTTTTATTTATTTATTGAAAACCTTATGACATGTTTATAATTAGTTAAAGTATTAAAACTGATGGAATTTAATATAAAATGAAGTCATCAAAATGACCGAAATTAGATGCTTAATATATCAAGATAGCCAAGAAGTATTCACTTATACTTTTAGGTCTCAGTGAATGTCACCCCAAAATACACACATACATATACTGCATATAAAAAATCTGCCAATTTAAATCAGTCATTGAGTTCAAATTATTTGCTACTTGCAGGATATTTGTAGTTGTTGACATGTTAAACATAAGTGAGGGTCTTGTTGATGTAAACTATACTTTTGTCTGACTTGAGGTTTATTTTCTTTTTTTACAGTAGGTACTTATCAGTGGGCTGGGAAACATCTCTTTTGTACCTAGGTGTATAATATACTATTACACAATTTGTGGTCATTTTTATATTATAATTCTATGGTTAGGTTAGGTATAATTGTATATTTTTGGTACTAATATGGAATAATTTAATTTTTTTCTGTTTCATAATTTTAATTGTATTTTTTATTATAGATAGTTTTTGTCTTTACAAATGGAATTGGTAGTCACATTGCAGCTAAATTAGAGTCACGAGGTGTTTTTGTCCATGGGGAAAGAGTGACTGATTACCCCCTAGATTCAGACAGTGATTCAAATGAAGAAGATCCAAATATGAGGATACTAAATGTTTCTGATCTATCAACCAAAGATGTAGCAAACATAAATAAATTGAATCTTGATGTTTCTGCTATGCTAGCTTACTGCAGCTCACTTACAAATGGAAGTGCCAAGTTATATGACTTTAATGTACCAGTTTTAAAACAACACGCTGAATGGGAAAGGTTAAAACCACAAAAACCCATACTTGATAGTTTTTTGAAAGACAAAAAACTCTATTGCTGTCAAACTGCAAAAGATAACTTTGTTAATATCGTTGAAACAGTTGGAGGCCCCTCGGAACAAATTCGAGCTGAAGAACTATTGAGTAGATTAATAGTTTTACCTGATGATGCAGATTATACTGTGACAAATGACGAAGAAGACTTTGAAGATATATTTGATAAAGTGCAATATTCTGATGAGAAAATATTGAAAGTTGGAGGGAAAATTAAGAAGAGGTCATTAATAATTTTCACATTTGGAGATAGAATAAAAGCAGTTACAGTTACAGCGAATGATGGATTCGTTAGAGCGGCAAAACAACAGGTAGTTAATCAAATTTAATTGGTCAGAAGTGTTACATATTTTTTATTTAAGAAACTATGATTTTTAACATCTCTCAGAATTGATAGATAAACTTTCTATATTAGGGTGCTCTTTTTAGGACTTACTTTTTTTATTTTCGTCTCCCACATTTGTTGAAAATGTCAAAAATAAATTTCCTAAAAATTTGATCTCTTGATATTAACTCTTGTAGGTACTCACCCAAAGCATAAGAAGATTTTCCATTTAAAATGCACGTAAACTTTGATGTTTTTGATATCTATATCTCAGTCTTCTTTGATAATATTAGATTGTTCTAGATTGGGATTTACTCGGGATTAAAAGCTCTACAAAAGTGCTCAGTGTGACATATTTTGCACCTTTAAAATGGTACAGGTCTCATTTTTTTTTGGTTATTTGAAAATTGACTGGATTTATGAAAATGATGTGGATTAAAAAACTTGTAGGAAATTTAATTTCCTTTAAAAAAGTTCAGTAAGCTGAACATATGATAGAGGGACTAAAAATATTGGTATAATCCAGGAGGTTTTCATACTTGGAGAATAATAGAAGATCTATAAATAATGATAAAAGTTCATGTTATGTTCACACAATAAAAGAACACTTAATTGGGAACACAAGTT
>CAJUYG010004213.1:0-17540 GCA_910591675.1 Galerucella calmariensis
ATCTATAGCAGTTGATGGCCATTCAAAAATTAAAATTGACGTGTTTTGAGATTTTTTTTAAAAGTCGTCTGTTTCTGAAATAATGAATTTATTCCATACTTTTGCATCATACTGTATATTCAATACACTTTAGATATCTAAAGTAGGGAATTGCTATAGATAAACGCTAATGTATTGAAAAGAAAAAACTGATCGATAGAAAAATTCTATATGTCACAGAATATAGGTAGACAAATTGGGAAATTTTGTTCTTACATTGAGATGCAGGTTATTAAGTTTTAATGAAAAAAAAAAAAAAAAGAAATTTATTTGTATTTGCTAGATGGAAATATTCAACTTGGTTTATTACAGCACAATAGTAATGAAATTTGTTAGTATTATGTCGCCATCTATCTATGTATAGACGAACTGGAGTTCAGAAGTTTTCTACTTACACGCAATCGCCATCTTTCTTTACAAAGACGAACTGACGAGAGCTTATTTTCCCGACTCTAATCCTCCCACCACGTCAAATTTGGTAGTTGAGATGCGCATGCGTCCAAGCAGCGTTTAACCTTCTATTCTGTGACTAAATGTGAGCTGATTGGCACAGTTGGTAGGGTAATGAGCTTACAACTCAGAGGTCGTAGGTTCAAAACCCAGTTAGGACTGGATTTTTTTGTTTTTTTTTTCTCATTTTCTGATATTTTTATACATAGTTACACTTTGATCAACCGGGTTTGGGCCTGGGTTTTCTAGTTCTTTTTTAGTTTTCTATTTCTTATTTTCTGATATTTTTATACATAGTTACACTTTGATCAACCAGGTTTGGGCCTGGGCTTTCTTGTTTTTTTTAGTTCTCTATTTCTTATTTTCTGATATTTACTTCAATATTGTAATGTTACTACTAAATCTGGTAACGTTGGAATCGATTCGGGAAAATAAGCTCTCGTGACGAACTGAGGTATTGATTTATGTGTGCAAGTGGATTCGAGAATGATTTAGTTCCGGTAGATGGCGCTGCAATCCGGTTGGTTCAATTGGAATTGTATACAGGGTAGATATGGGAAGCATATATAGTTTGTTCAGCCATCCTTTGCCGTTACGTCATACATTGTCCAGCTTGCTCTCTCATTCATGAAATGGATGAGACGGAATTATGACGTCATTAACGTATTTCTTATCTAAGGTCGACATAAATTTTATCTGTTACTTTTGACAATTCAGTTGTCATATTTTGAAAACAATTCCCAAAATATGTCATTGATTATAATTTTGAGGTTAAGTGTAAAATAACATTCAACAAATATAAGACATACGTAAAACAGCAGAATACGTTACCGATTATGACATAACGGCAAAGGATGGTTGAACAAACTATATCACATGTACATTTAATATTATTGTTAAGTTTACTTCATTAGTTCACGTGAAAATGTAATGATGGATGGAACATGGATAGGCTGGATATCAGGTCTATAACCGAAGACTTACTGGACATTTCAGCATTAACTGGGCAAAATTGGAATAGTTGAAAACACCGAGTGTCGTTTCTCGTTTCTTCCTAGGAGTATTCGCGCTAGAAATTTTGTAGCACTATATGACCTGTGAATGAGTCAGACTACAGATCCAGCTGCGTTTTTACGCCATGAGGATGAAGGTAGACTTCAAATTCCTTGGGGAGATTGAACCCAATGGGAGGATACCATATATTGGAAACCATACAAATTAAATTCTTCTCAATCTATCAAAGGAATTTCTTTGTAATTGTGTAATAATTCACTTCAGCGAACCCTTTGTATAGTTCAAGGCGGTAACTTCTCTGCTATCTGGTCCTGAAGCTTGTGCAAGTCGAAGAAATGAGACCTCTTTACTTTCACTCGGGAGATTGGGAAATTGAAACTAACAAGATTAATACACTATTTTATTCAGTACTTGCTATATTTACAAAAGTTATATTGATTTTTTCCTATAAAATTTTGTTAACATATGGCTTTCTTATAAAATAAAGAAATAAAATAATAATAATATTGAATACAATGTAGACATATTTGACGTGACTGTATATCTCTCAATGGACGAAAAATTATTTATAATGCTAAATACAAACACACACATGCACCTCTAAAACTTACTATCATTGTTAAAAATATTTTTTTATACCTAAATTTTGAGAGTAACGGTATACAAAATATGTTTATAATACAATATATTGCACCCCGACATAATTGAAACACGAAAAAAAAAAAAAACAATCAACAAGTGGATATAAAATGTATAATATAACCATCTTGCAGAGATTTAGGTTGTCATTGATAATAATGCCTCACAGTTTAAAAAAAAGAGTTTCCAACAACAATGTCTTCGAAACTTTTAGGTTGAGATTATATTGTTTAAAGGATATAAAGGGTAGTCATTATATCAGGAAAGAAGATGTTTATTTTAAAATTATTGAGTTATGACAATCCCTGTTTAGCTAACTTTTGCTTGAGTATAAAAATTAAAATATATAAAGGATGTCATAAAACAAATTCTTGGGTATAGCCAGTACCTGTAAACTAAAAAGCTATGATTACAATCTCAGATTTTCAACTAATGAAGAATTTGATAAAATGGTTGTTCAAGTAATATTTTCTATTTTCTTACATCACTACAGGTCATTTTGGATTTTTATTGTTATATTTTGTTTCTTTGTGAAATTAATGCCCAAAATCAGTTCGCAGTTTCAGTAAAATGACAATTACCAAACAGACCATTTTATTGAAAAGTTGGAGGAATCAGAAAGAAGAGGATACAAAAAGGATGGGAATCAAAGAGTGTAGAGAAAAATGCAGAAATAGAGCAGAATGGAAGAAAATAACTTCTGAAGCCAGGACACACAAGAAACTGTAACAATGTGAAGGAGTGAAGAGTGAAGAGGGAGTAATCCACCTTAATAAATGGATTTAAAAGCGCATTAGCGTTAGCCACAATCTATTAGATTTAAAGGCTTGAGGATGATGATCTATTTGCATACAAGTTTCATTATTTCAAACTTTTTTCAGTTTACACAGGACTAATTTGATTCAAATACGGGATAGTAATCATTTCTTTTTGTTCCCAACAGTATACTGTGAGACATTTTTATTAAATTTGATATAAAATCATTGAGCGATCATTTACAAAGATATACAAGGTAAGATTGATATATCTCAGTTGCTGGAAAAAGGTTTAGCAAGAGATGGACTGTAATTTTACTTCAATAATGTGGAAAAAAACTTCAATACCTGTTGCCCCAATGAAATGTTATTCACTTGTGGTCGCCTGTTGTTTATATTGACAGTGATATGTAATAATTCTACTTTATTGGTTCATATATTAGCTTATGTATAAAAAGACTATTATCTTCTTCCTTGTATCGCATATCACTCAACGATTCAACCAAACGTTAATAAAGAAATCCAAGGGAAAGTACACAAGCATACACAGTCTTTAAACGCACAAGACATTTAAAAAAAAGACAAATAATTGGCGTTTATAACAAGCCAGATTTCGCGTAAACACCATTGATCCACGTCTAATAAATTCTCATTATATCAGTTTAAAAATGTTATCGGAAGTACAAAAAGTTATATAAAAAGTTAAATTCTGGAAATAGGACACTTTAGATGTAGGGCTGCAAATCCGAATGTGTCTTTGAGTGGAAGATTAACTTAAAAATTCTCTGCAAATGTTAATTTTGGAATTACACAGTTTGATTTGCAGCTGTTAAACTACTCGATTCTATACTTTTGTACTAATTCTATAATCGTTTAGTTTTTTTTTACAGCTAAAACACATTTCTAAAAAAAGCTTTTTAAAACGAAACAATGTTATAAGTACAGTCTTTTGCAAAGTTATTTCTCCCACCTAGTATAACTACGGATGTGGTGAAATACTGTTTTATTTGGTAATGGTCAAGTTGGCATTTTCATCAAATACTGGTTAATAATAAAAAAAACTACAATTGAAATTAGGTGCATTTTAAAATACACTGTGTCGATAAATAAACAATCTTTGCAAACTTAAGTCTAATTTATCATTTTTTTTCATTTCATATACTGATTAAAATTATTGTCGTGCAATGCATTTAATTGCTTAATAAAATTTGCCACCTAAAATAATTCGAGTATTTTTATATTTAACTTACAAAATATGTAAAACAGTCGAGATATTTGAATATTTGGAATACTAAACGCTGACAAGCAATTTTTACTCGTGTAAAAAATGACCTTTAACGCGCATGCCAATACTTGCCACCTGACGGTTTATGTAGTAACTTAGGCTGCGGTCAGAATAGCTCCACTGCATTGGCAGATTATTTATTACAATTCTGAGAGCAAAGGATTTCAATCCCCAACAGGCCGTTGTCGTTAGATACGACAATATATCGCGGTGATACTGTGGCCACCATTTTGTTATTTGGCCTATTTCGGCCGAGTTCGAAATTCTGTCGATGCCGTAGTTAGTCTAACCACGGCCTAAATGGTTAAACAATTTCTAGCCTTTGTTTGGTGTATCACAAATCAGTAGCGCATTTGGTAGTTGGTACAAAAAATGATCACAAAACTAAATGTTTTGTGCTGTAATAGAAGAGTTCAGTCTAAGGTCAGTGTGGCCAACAAAAAGTGTTTTTTCTGACAAGAATGACAGTTAAGGTCTACCCATCAAAACATAAGATTTTTGCATGTTTTTTATCATTGCGAACATCAGCATTGCTTCATTGAAATAATGAATACATCCCCGAAGCGTATATCTTGAAATTTAAAATGACTTTTTAGCTGAATACTTAACATATCGTTGGCCAATAATTCTAGGAACTCTTGGCATGTCACCATTTCATGTCATCATTTCATCAAATCTTATGTTTTGAATTGTAGACCTCAACTGTTATTATTGTCAGAAAAACCACTTATCTTGGCCACACTGACCTCAGACTGAACTCCTCTATTTGCTGCATATGTCAGTCTCAAATGTCAACTCGAGGCATTTTTTCGCGTTGTATATCATACGATGGTTAATTTGACAGCGTAAAAAGGTCATTTGCAAAACAGCTCTTTCGTCAGCGCCTAATTTTAAACATGGTAAGATAACAAATGATAAAACAGCAAAAGCGGGAAGTAAACGTGAAGATCTATGGATAGAATTTGGGAAATAGATTGTCATAAACGTTATGGCAGTGAAACATAGACTCATTGGACTCAAACAGGAACTAATAAAGACTTAACTTGAATAAGTATATGAATAATAGGAAGTTTAAGAGAGTTGGAGGGGCTGATTGTATGAAGGAAGACAGTAAATAGTTCACTATATTATAGCAGACAGTACCTATTAAGTGCAGTTTTACTATGTTTTTTGAAACGGTTAGTGTAATTACATAAAACGGACGGTTTAGTTGAAAAAGTATTTTCAACAATTCCTCAGTAGAAAAATATTACATCACCAAATAAGACTGTACACGTGAAATTCGATTAGAAAGACTACAGAAGAAGTAAAAAAGGACGATAACGTTAGGGTATCAAAAACGTACATATTTTATGGAACAAAAAGTAAATTATCTTTCCGCTTTCAATAGAAAAAAATGTTACCTTCTTCACTATATGAGTGACTAGTCAAGATTATGATCTAAAAATATCACAAATAAACTGTTACTTCTTATAATAGGCTTTTGTAAATCTACACCACCTCGTGGTTGTTTTAGTACGACTTATCTATTAATTACATATTTTTGTTGCAAATAAACTACTGCAATTGAAAAATGTGGTGAGTTTATTTTTACAGCGATCTATTTGAAGTAACCGTCGACTTTACAGTTTGACAATCTTCGAACTTTCATGAAAATCAGTTGAGACGAAAAAAAACTTCCAAGGAGGATGTGTAGGAAGATTGTGGAGAAGATAGAGCGGTGTGGACTGGAAGTGGCTGAGGATAAAACGGTGGGGCTACTGGTGAAGGGGCGAAGCAAGGCAAGGGAGGTGGGGGTGATGGTGAAGGGAAAGAAAATTCGGATGGAGGAAGCGGTGAAATATCTGGGGGTGTGGTTGGATAGCCAATTATCCTTCAAAACCAATATGTTGAAGGCTGCACAGAAGGCAAAAGTAAGGGCAGCGTGGCTGGGAAGATTGATGGGTAAAGTGAAACGACCGGGAGTATGGAAGAGGAGGATAATTGGTAGGACGGTAGAGCAGAGTATGCTGTATGGCCCGGAAGTGTGGGGTGAGAAAGCAGGGGTGAATGCGAGGGTTAGACCACTCCTGCGGGTGCAGAGAGGAATACTTCTAAGGGTGATGCAGGCGTACAGGACAGTGGGTGGACTGGCAGCAGCAGTGCTGTCACGGTCCTATCCATTGGACTTGATGGCTATAGCCAGACAGAAACGCTGGAGGGGTGCGAGCAGAGAGGAAGTACAGGAATGGATGGATGAGGAAATGGAGAGAAGGTGGGAGCAGGAGAAATTGGGTGGACCGGAAATTTGGAGAGGTGAACTACTTCTTGATGCAGGTGCTCACAGGGCATGGGTCGAGAGTGGGTTACCTCCACAAGATTGGGAAAAGAGAAACTGGAGTGTGCGAGAGATGTGAAGTGGAGGATGATGTGTTTAGATGTTGGAAGAAAGAGGAAGTTTTGAAGAAGTTGGAAAATAAACTGGGAGAGGCGGTGTATTGGGAAAATATGGTGGAGATTATGTTGAGGGGCGAGGAGGAATGGATGGAGATGGCGTAGTAGAGAGTATGATTAGGGAAAGAGAAGGACTCGCTATGGCATGAGAGAGGTAGGAATGATAGAAGGGAGAAGATGACGGAAAGTGTGTGAGGGACCGCCGCCTGTCTTGAAGTATACTAGGGTAGTGATTACAAGGCGAGTTTGAGGTGGGTTTGGTTGGTAGGCATATCCGTGGGGATGAGTCTAACACTGTCTGGGTACTGGTTAAGGACCCAGTCGAACATGAGTTTCCCATCTCGGCCCGAAAAAATAAAATAAAGATTTTGCCGAAGCAAACCATTTATGTACGATTTTACACATTGTGACGATGAAATGAAAGACCTAATCGAAAATAATTTTTCCAATCATGGACCATAATTAACATAATTAATGGGGAAAAGTTTTGCAAAACAATGATGGAATAAAAACGTTTTCATGCCATATCAGACATCTGAAGGATAACTTGTAAGAGCTTTTTTGAAAAATACTGAAAATCCCACAGGTGGTCCAAAACATCTTAAATTGAACCGTTTTGATACAATTTTAAACATTTGGATGATTAGATAAGGAATATTTGGAAATAAAGTAAGATTTTGATGAAATACTGATCATACTGAAACAAAATTTCATTCCGAGCAATCAGAGGATAAGTTGGAGGATGTTTCAACGAAACACCTTCCAATAAGGTACGGACTTGGAGTGTTTTTGTGGAAAAATAATGAAACTATTACTATTGATCCCAATAAACGGTTCTCAAGAAAAAATTCCAACTTCCTAGCTGGCCCAAAAAAGTGCTTTAATCGCAATAAAAATACTCACAGTACTTTTCAAAATATTCAACCACAATTTATAACTGTTTAACCAAAAAAAGGTATCAAGTAAATTTACAAAGAGCCTAAAACCAAAAATTCTTCAATTTTTTTCTGTCTCAACATTCTGAAATCCAAATCGCGAAACGTAAACGATTCGGCGTAAGGAAGATTATAAAAGAAAACGAAGCATTTATAAAACTAAATGAGATCTAGTAAATAGTTAATGACAAAAATTAACACTTTTAAAATAAAGGTCGTACCAGCTCGAACGAACACCGGCATCTTAACAGCATTTAACAAGAAAAAGAAAATTTAATTTCGCAGTTATACAGGGCGTTCCACCGTACCTGATTGATGAGTAATTTTGAAATATTAATTTCACAAAATACTGTTAAGACAATATTTCTTGGTCAAAAGCTGGCGGCTCGAGTGTAAAGGTGAAAAATTTTAATCCGGTACTTCCCTGTAAGGAACTTCAGACGTTACGTTGAATCCTTCGAAATAATGAGTTAGGAATTCGAAGGTCGGTCTCTTTTCCGGATTGGCATCCCAACAATTCAACATAATTTGATAAATTTCATCGGGTACTTCGTGGGTCGTAGGTTTCTGCATCCTGTATCCTTTTTCCACTTGATCTATAACTTCTCTACCGTGCATAGCCGGATAAGGTACTTGTCCGAGAGTGAATAATTCCATCAAAAGAATACCGTACGACCAAACGTCGGATTTTATAGAAAATTTACCGTATATTATAGCCTCGGGCGCTGTCCATTTCACTGGGAACCGCGAACCTTGTTTCGGACAATATTCATTGTCTTCTATTACCCTGGCTAAGCCGAAATCACATATTTTAGCGATGTTGTTTTCACCTATTAAAACGTTTCTCGCTGCTAGGTCCCTGAAAACAAAAAAATAATTGATAAAATGTATGAACAAAGCTCCAGAAGGTGCAAAAGTTTGCACTCGGTATTTACAGGGTTGCCACTATTTAGTTCCTAGTAAGTAAATCGCATAATGAAGTCTATTAAAAGGAAAAAACAGTTGGGTATTTTCAGATAATTGTTTTGTTTTCCGTGGGTGGTCTTTATTGTTCCCCAATCCAAATAGTTCACTCCTTTCATTAAAGTCCAGTCGGGTTTGCATTAAAGGTGGATGTAAGAGCAGTAGGCGAGATTTTTGACGGAATCCCTCAAAAATATCATGGTTAATTATAATCAATTGCCTCCACGGGTTTTTAGGCTGTGCTAATTGCACAATAACAGTTTATAGCCAAAACAACCAAAAATGGGCTTATTTTTCGACATAATTTCTAATTTTACTCGAAAAGTATTAAGTTTATCGTGCATATTTATGAAAACAAAGTTATAGAGTGTGAAATTTGCTATAAAATTCCGTGGTTCAGAATGTGAAAATTCCCATCCCCGCAGCCACATCGGATGAATAAGTAAAAAAAATTGAAAAAACAGCTGTCTTTCAGACGCAAAATACTACTGCAAACATTATTTGTCTTATTATACGTTACAAGGTTACAGCTATCATATGCAATGATTTAGGGCGGGTTTATCAATGCTCGGTTAAATATTGTAGCCTTCGGCTAAATCTTAGCTGTTGGTCAAAGTGTTTATCAACTGCCAGTTTGCATTAGCTGGCAGTCAAACTTTCGGCTACCCTAGCTGCCACTATCAAGTTGATGTTAACCATAGAACATACAGTTAAATACGAGAAAGTGGTGTTCTGTTATTCTAGCCATAGATTCAAACTGACCACTGTGTCATGATTTTTTCATGTTTGCTCACATTTTGCAACAAAGATTATTTCAACTTTAAATTTGATTGTGTTATTATCGTTTAGGGTGAAATCGAGAAGCTTATTTGATTCTTTTATAGTAGTTTAGTAGCATCTAGGTTCTGTTTGTATTTTATTTCATTGTTATTGTCAATGTATCTTGAGAAACTTGACGACCTTTTCGATGAAGAGCTTGGAGATTGGCGAAATATTGGAATTTGTAGAGTACGAAAGACGACCATATACTGTTGAAGAACGGATAAATCCCTTTGAAGAGCTCGATGATGTCGAGTTTATTACTCGGTTTCGATTATCTCTCATGATACTTCAACAAATTCCAGCTATTCTCGCCAAGTCACAGCATCCGTCTTTTTGCATTCTATTATACTTTTAAGGTGAACGGCTATTTTTATAAGTACCTAATTGTCGCTCTGACTCCGTGATATTGGGATATCTTTTTTTGTTTTGTGGACATGCTCAAATGCAAACAACTCAACAAAGCACAACATAGACGAAATAAAAATAACAGTACCACAATTTTGACACTGACAAGTGAAATTTTCCACGATGTTGTCAGAGTAAGCTTACGGTAAAATAGAAAAATAATAACTTTCACCTCTATATTCTTGATTCACTGTGTTATATATGTTATATGCGAATAAAATTAATAATATGTATATTTCATGTAACGGGTGATCCTCCTCACACCAAATTAAAATGAAAAATTTACACTCTGACAACATCACACTCACGTTCATAACCCAAACAAGGTTGTCAAATGCTCAATTACACCAGAGATAAGTGAATTACACTTAGCCTCCAGTTAGCTAGCCTCCAGTTATGTGGTGCATTGATAAACGCTTTCTATTGTAACTGAGACTTTGACTGGCGGCTAGAGATAGCTGAGGGCTACGTAGCTGACAGATTTAACCGTGCATTGATAAACCCGCCCTTAGGGACCTTAGGACCTGCATGACAGTATTCTTTTTTTGCTATATTGTTGTTCGTTTGCCTAAAATCGTTGATTAAGTTTAGGATTCAATAACTCGGGATTAAATGGTCCAAAACGTTCAAAACGCCAAACGTTGTGTTTTCCAAGTCCTTTAAGTAGGTTTTTTCAGATTCCAATTAAAATAAAAAACTGCACAGATATCTTAATTGTTACTAAGGTAAAATTTTAACCACTTTAAAAAAATAACGTCTGAGTCAGTTAAACCGAAAAAATTGTTGAATAAATAATTGCATATGATAGCTGAAACCTTCTAGTATGTGTAAAAACATTACAAGTTTAAACAATTTTTTGTGGTATATGTCTTTATTCTAACAATGTCTATTTCCTTTACTCAATGTTTATTAACAATTAGATTACTCAGCAACTAAATAAGATATCGAAGCCGGTGGAGGCAACGGATTATCATTAACCATTTTGTCCAGATGACGGTCACTGAATTCCTGAAAATCCTGTTTCCCAAAAAGTTCACAACTGGTAAATATCGCATTTTCGAGATGAGGATTAAATATACAGAGTGAATCATGTGCGATGTTTTTTCACCTGTATATTATTTAAGTATGACAATCTACTTCTTAACCTAGTCATAATCTGACTAATACACACAGCATACCAACAATTTGACAGTGGCTTATTGGATTAACAGCCTCATATCGTGTATTAATCCAAGAATGAATAATTGCAGATTATCTTCAAGGTAACAAAATTGGAGATTAAAATATTTCAATCTCAATCAAAAACAATTTGATAAAATTGAGTGTCCAATCTTAGCCTGAATTTTAATTATTTTCGTTATAGTGTTTCTAATGTGAATGTAATGACAATAAAATAAAGCATTGTCAGATATATTTTCTAAAATTGTTAGGCTCACTATACAAATGTTTTCCTTACTTTAGTTCGTGATGTTCTTAGAAAGCTAGTTTGGAAATATTAAGAAATTAAATAATATAAATTTATTATGAAGCATTAAATTGAAATTGCTCCAGTATTTGGCATAATATAACAAAGTAATCGGTCAGTTATTATCAGGATCTTTATTTTGTTCTCCATATAATAAAACGATGTAAATAATTTATCATATATATCAAATGATATGGCATATGTGGTCTCTCTTTGACTAAATTCTAATGCAAACAAATAAATATAAAACGAAAATTGTATGAAAAGTATTGAATTTAATTCAAACTCACCTATGTATAAGTTGTTTGGATTCTAAATACTCCATGCCGGAAGCTACTTGGAAAGCAATATATACTAAATCTTCAAAAAGCAAATGTTTACCCTCATCTTTGCGTAAAAAGTCCAATAAACTGCCTTTACTCATATACTCTTGGACAATATAAATGGGTTCCTGTTCACTACACACTCCGTACAACGCTACCAACCTCTTATGTCGCAATTTCTTCATTATGGCAGCTTCCTCTAGGAAAGCTGCTGTCGACATCGTACCTAAATTAAATACAGAAATTAATTTTCTACATACCAAGTAATCATAACAAGAGAAAACATGCTTTGAAAATGTTTTTATTGCCAAATAAATTGGTAGTTCATATGTATGACGGATAGTACATGTTTTAAACTCTAGAAATTGGAAAAGAGTCCTTTAGGAACTCTGAAAATAAGCTTCAAAGGAAGATACAGGGCAAGATCTACAAGTTGTAAA
The DNA here is from genome assembly GCA_910591675.1 of Galerucella calmariensis. Taxonomy (NCBI): domain Eukaryota; kingdom Metazoa; phylum Arthropoda; class Insecta; order Coleoptera; family Chrysomelidae; genus Galerucella; species Galerucella calmariensis. Next base: position 11,969 of record CAJUYG010004213.1, read on the forward strand.
AGAGCTTGGAGCTCATAATGAAGTACTTTAAATAATCTCTGATACCATTAGAAAGATACAAGTCAGGATGATTACGAGTTATACAAATTAGAAAACAGCAAGTTAAGGCACATTCCAGGATTTGCTAGTTGAAGAAAAAAATCAGAAAATGTACAACATAAACACAAGTGAAATGGTTCTGGTTTCCAGAACATCTGCGCCTCGACTTGTCCATAGAATTTACCTCCAACAAACTGCTAAAAAGTTGGAAGATTTCCAATTACCTTCTCTTAAAGTTTTCACAGCCACTTCAATGTGATTTCTCCATTTGCCATAATGGACTTCGCCAAAATTACCGCGTCCTAGACGACGTATTAAAATAACTTCGTCTCTGGATATCTCCCATTTATCCCGATACATAGGACCCAAATCCCACATCGTCGGCTGGGGTCGTTTACATGGTTTCGATAATACATGACATAAACCATAAGCGTTTTCTAAAAACAAAAATAAATATACAGTGATGGGAGAGGAGGTGAATATTTTTATTTTATTTCAAAATGGAATTTGGTAGATAACTCGAGTAGTTTTGGTGATTTTATTGAAGTATGGCTTGAAGTAATTTCAATCTCAATAGCATTATCTAAACGTCAAAATTACTATGAGGTAACTAATTATAAAAATTGCTAAAAATATTCAGGGTATACTAACTGGTATAGGCATTCACTAAATCCGAAAGTTTGTCGAACGTCTTATTGGTAGAAATATAAAAACCACCATTATCTAACGGTTTTATTTTATAGTGTTTTATGTGGTGTCCTCTGTATTCTTCCCAATCTTTGACTGAAAGCGAATATCCTTTGGGATTGTGTTCAGAAGGACGGACTAGAAAAGTACCCCTTGGATTTTCTTCAGAGAGAAGTAGTTTTTCTGCTTCTTTTCTAGATATATTCTCAAAGAACCAGCTGAAATAAAAAAAATTATAACATCATTAATAAAAAAAATAACCGGCCAATATATTCTGCAGCCCTTAACTACCATCTAATAATCTTGGGCTGAAAGCTCATTTTCTGCCCTTGTAACATGACACATACTATACAGGGTGATTCATTGAGAATGTCCAATCTCTGAACTGTAGATTCTAAACCTCAAAATATGATGACTCTCCTCAACATGCCTTGTGCAAATATTGCTAGTTCCCGAGATACGGGTGTTCAAAGTTTAAATTTAAATTATTGCGAAAATCAAAATTTAAATTTAAACTTTGAACATCCCGTTTCTCGGAAATTAGCAATATTTGCATGAGGCATGTTGAGCAGAATCATCATATTTTGAGGTCTAGAATCTACAGTTCAGAGATTGGACATTCTTAATGAATCACCCTGTATAGTAAGAGAGTGATGACCAATATATATAATTTTAATTTTTATCATATTAGAAAAAATAAAGTAATTGGAATTCCATACTTTTTATCTATACTAAGCAGGATGAACTTCCTGTTGATAGCAGTTAATTTTATTAAATAATGTATTGTAGAGATCTATTTAGCCAACATTTATTGCTATCTTGAAAAAATGTTTCGTAGGCACTCAGCTGATCGGGGAACTCAGCACAATATGGCATACCCGTCAAAGTCAAGGTTCTGGAATGGTCTATAGTACTATTCACATATCTTTACTTTTAAAAAAGAAATTGTTTTGTGCTAAATATAAGTTGAATGGAGTTAGCAGATCTTGATGGAAGCTAAGATAAGTGAAGAATAATTTTATGAGACAACTTCAGAAATATAAATAGTTTTATATAAAAAAAAACTTGCGACTTACTCTTCACTTTCAACACTTTGTTCTTGGGCGACATAATTTCCTGGAATGTATCCTTTTTCTTTCTTAACTAGATGCATAACTTTCAACCAATCTCCTTCGGAATCGTCGATGACTTCCATCCTATCGCCTTTTTTGAAAGAAACATCTTGACTATCTCTGGCTTCGTAATTGTACATAGCCACCATAATTGATCTGGGTTTGGTCGGCGTCGGTCGATATCGATCCTCTGGACGGGTACTACTTACTGAACCTTCTTTTGGAAAATGACCATCGATATATGGTGGATGAGTAACTCGCACTGGAACAAAGATTAACTGAATAAAGAATAGATAGTAGAATAAATAGTGTATCTACACAGATATTTAATTTATATTTAAAAATGTGGTGCATAAAATACTCACTACAAGGGGGTTGAATGGAGGGAAAAGACTTTTTTGGTTCATAGGGAAACTGAACTACTTTTAACGTTCTGACTTCCTGATTTTTCGATAAAAAGCAATCTTGTCATCATAGTAAGGAACAAGTTAGAAAGGGTAGTAAATAAAATCCTACATAGGATTTTTAGTAACCAGGGCAAAACTGAATTCACTTACCTACAATTATGAGCAGGAATAAAATATTTGGGGATTATCCTAAATAAAAAACTTACATGGAACCCTCACACCACAAGGCCAGATTATCCTTGTGGACATGTCTTAGAATCTGTGGGAAAATCGTCAAACAAATCTATTGGATATTGTGTGATGTCAGACCAATATTCACAAAAGGAGTTATTGCTTTGTGGTAACAGGTTGCTGTCTAGCCATAAGCACCACAATGTCAGCAGCTATGGATATCCCTCTAGACCCACTTCTTTCTTTCCAAAATCTTTCTGGAGAGAGGGAGAGGCTAGATGGACAGCATTAGTAGCAGTATTATGAGAATGACCTCTGACTGACATAAGAAAAGTTTCGTATACTTATTTGATAGTTGTCACTCACTGAGTAGGCTTTAAATGTACCTGATATGATTATTTTTGTAAACAAATTTAGTACATTCACTTCTGTTACATTTAACGTATAATTTTTTAATAGTGTAGTTATGGATCTACTTTATTTACAGTTTCCAGCAAATAAAATGCCATTTAATCAAGCGCGTTATCAATAAATGTCAAAGGTTTAATACTATTATAATGCCTCACAGAAAATCAAACCACAAAGACCGTTCACTACGAAGCAACAACTACTTCCCTGGCTATATGCCACTAAGGATATTGAATATTGAACTATTACTTTTGACATCTATTGATAGAAAGACATTTTATTTGCTTGAAACTGTAAATAAAGTAGATGACTCTAGAAAACCGTTAGGTTTTTGTCAACTAGAATTTTAATTTGTGGTTAGATGTGGGATGTCGCTATTATCGCATTTTTTGCATCCCTTCACTGAGGTAAATGTATTAATGTGATTTCATTGTTATCTCCAGACCAGCATTAAGCTCTCAGTTCTTCTGGACGGATGATATCTACCTTATACTGATGAGGCGCAAATACGCCGAAGCCAGTCTATAAATAATATTATTACTTTGGAATTGCAAAATAAAATGGTTGGTTCTATCTTTCAGATAAGAACTTTCCAGACAACCTGGGACATGGTAGGACCTGGTATGATGAAAAAGTATAACTTTTCAAAAAAATTCGTTACGGAATTAAACAACTAGAAGGAATGGGATCCAAATACCATTACCAGACTTGGAAAGAATACCATTCAATGGTACACAGACGGCTCAAAAGCAATAGAAGGAACTGGTATAGGGGTGTTCGGGCCAGGAACCAAACACTCTGAAAGCTTGGGAAAAACCACAAGTATCTTTCAAGCGGAAATTCACGCCAAAAGATTATCATAATGTCGGATAGTCAAGCAGCCATTAAAGCACTGAGCTCTTGTGTAATCAGTTCCAAAATGGTGTGAGAATGCCTAGGTAAAATCGATGAACTAGGCGAGAACAATACTATGGATTCCAGGACACACTGGAATAGAAGGAAATGAAATAGCAGATGAACTAGCAAAGAGGGGGACTGAAATACCTTTCTGGGGGCCTGAACCCTTTTGCGGAATCAGCCCCAATGTAATTTTGGAAGAAATAGGTAAAGTCGAGAAAAAGAGAAGATCTGACCATTGTAAAGCTCTAGTAGGGCTCATACAAAGACTTCTGGGTGACTACAACCTGTTGAGATCAAATGAATGCATAAGTCAAAGTAAAACTGCGCTAAGAGTTTTAACAGGAATCCTAACGGGACATTGTCGCCTGAATGGGCACCTGAAAAAGCTCAATAGTGGAGGAAGAAGAATGCAGATTTTGTGGCATGGAAGAAGAAACCTCCATCCACATACTTTCCAACTGCACAGTACTTCAGAATCCTAGAGCACAGCACCTGGGAGATTACTGGATAGAAGAGGAACATTTACCTAAGTTGAAGCCTGCAGACATCCTAAGATTCCTCCGGGAAATAGGACTAAAGGAACTACTAGTTTCTCTCCTCAGAAAGTAAGTAGAAGTAAGGGGGCACAATAGATCTTTTAGGTCTCAGTGAATGTCACCCCAAAATACATACATCTTTCAGATATAACTTTGAAATGTAATTCAATGTCCGTCATGGTATAAGGTCAGGGAAGTAATTGTTGTTTCTTAGTAAACGGTCTTTGTTATTTGATTTTCAAAGACTCTGTGATGTGTTATAATAGTATTAAACTATCACCTTTGACATATATGGATTTTTCAATTTAGATTTACTAGAAACGTATGTATATGTTTACTAACAATTAGAAAATAGAGGTTGATTCGTTGTTTGATAAAATTCAAATTATTTGTAGAAAGTCTGTCATTAAAAGTATTCGATTTCTTTTTGAATTTGATCCATATTTAACATTGCATATCCATAATTCACAAATTATTTTAAAACTCATCAAAATAATTCGTTTTTAAACAACTTTTAATTTCCCACGCTTATCAAAACAGTTGATGACATATTTAGGAGTAATCAGATACATATAGGAAACGTATTTTATTTTTGAAATGTAATGTTTCACTAACAGCTGCAAAGATGCAAGATCACATTTGGTACTTTTAATAGAAATAAAAAAGAAAACTTTATTCTATTAATTATAGTCTCCTTTTGACTGTATTTCTTTTTACTCTTTGTATTGGGTCGACCAAATACTTTATACTACATATTCTAGACGTGATTTTTTTATATATCTAACCTAAGGGAGCAAGCGCCCTTCAAAGATTACGCTCGTAGGTCAATTTTTTTAATCCTCAACATTCCGTATGGATGCACTGTATAAAGCTACTGCATTAGAGGAACGCGTCACAAGTTTAAACTCATGATGGATATTTAAAGAAATTAAACTGTTTTATTTCATCGTGTCAGTTTTGTTCTGCCGTTTAGTGGAAAACCTCCTTAAGATAATATAATAAAATTTACCTGTATCCACTTTGCATATTTCATTCTTGTGTTTGCCGGGCGGTGAGGCCCGACTACCACAACAGCAACAATTACCCATGTTATCCTTGTTGTGGTCCTCGACTAGAGCTTTTCTGCCGCGTGTTCGACGTTGCCGAGGTCGCTCACAGCTGTTGTATCTAATGGGCTCACTTTTTTTTCTGTGTGTATTCTTGATTATGATTCTGCATCTGGAACGAAATAGAATATCGAATTAATGTTTTTTTAATTGTAGTGGGTTATAGTCTGTACAGAAAGTACGAGGAGTAATAAACCCTAATTAAG
>CAJUYG010004214.1:0-17534 GCA_910591675.1 Galerucella calmariensis
TAAATGGCGATTTAGACTTCTCGAAGCAATCAGAGCGTTTGAATGATTCCTACGCGGTTTTCGTAGACCCTACTATGTGATCTATTCAACCGCGATTGAGTATTGAAGTTTAATTTAGTTTCACAGTTTAAAATGGTGATTTTTCAGTCGAAAATCGTTAATATTTGGTTTTTATCATGTATTTTGATATTTTTCACAGTTTTTCTTGTTTAAAACGGTTATTCCACATCGTTTTAGTTGGAAATTATAATTTTTATTTTTTATGGTAAGTCAATATCCAAATGAGTACTTTAAGATATAGTCCGGGAAAGTAAGGTCGAAAGATCTGTTAAACATCAAAAGTTTCCCATCGCTGATTTTTCATTTTTAAATGAAAATATATCGACCCAGCATCACTCTCTTAGATTGTCTAATAATTTCCGCTGGAGCTTGCGACGCAGCTTGCAAGCACAGCTCGGACTACCTAAAATTCAAGTGATTTATGCTCATATTATTTCCGGATGTGATCTTACAAAAAAATCGTAGGGATGAAAATTGCAGCAAATCGTATGCTCTTGAAGGTGACGTGAATAGTTTTTCCAAAAAAATTTTTTTCCGATGTTAAATTTTCCAAAAATGGAAAAATTTTTCGAAAATCATATTTGTGGCTGGTAATTATAAATAAATTATTAATATCGAGGTCAAAACATAGATAAACATAGAGGGCGAACTTCTACAAACTTACGTTTTTTCAGATTTGCAAAATTCAAAATGGCGGCTGCTCAAATTGGTAACAATTTTTTTTTTCAATCGCGTTTAAATTTATGAACATCAATGAAATCGAGAAGCGGTTGGTTGCAATCGATAGAGTGAAAGTTATATTTATATAAATAATATAAACAAAATTTAAAAAAAAATTTTACATAATTTTTTAGAACATTTACCGAAAAAAAAAATTTTACATCTACTTTTTTCTCATTTTGGCGTTGTAAAATTTGTTAAAAATATCTTTTCACGTTATAAATATGTTTGTTTTTGAAAGACGAGTATTTGAAAAAAAATTTTTTCTTATGATTTATCATTGGAATAGTTATCCGTTATCGATACCCACTTCAATACACAAAATCACCAAACTGAGTTATACATGTTTTGAAAACAAAAATGATCATACACAAAAAAGTAACAACAAACGCGTTTTATTAACAACATTTCCAAAATAAGCTAAAAAAAAGCACTATCCCAATAAAAACCGTTCCTGGAACGTGCACTTCACTGGATTCCATTTCTAGTAGACTATCATATCGTTAGAATGTCATAAAATAAAATATTTTATTCCACATTTTACCAGAGGTGTGATCTACTATCAATGGACCTTAATAAAATTTGACAACAAAGTTTTGTAGTCTTAAACTTTAAAATATTATTGATTGTCTAGTTGTCATATTTTTTCGTTGTGTCAGATAGGGACCAAAATTTATATTATTAATTTTATTACTAGTTAATCTTGACAACGGTAGCTGGAACGCTACCGAAACGTCGAAATAAAAAATAAAAAACATTATTGTGGTTTGATTCTCAAAAGAATGAGAGAAAAAAGAATAAGTAATGCACCAAGGAACTTACAGAAGATAATCAAACTCTTATTTAACTTTTTGTAGTAATGTAGCTGGAGAAGTTCCTGCGTTTATAAATCCTGTAGTCCATCAATAAGGCCTCATGGCAATTGTTTATCTAGCCAAACATGCTCAATCTATGAAGATATTTGATGGAATCAAGGTATGCAGTTTTACCAGGAACACCCTGGGCGACCCTGGGAAGGAATACTTGGCGATGAATAGGAAAAATCTACGCTTAACAGTAGGATTTTTGACTGGTCACTGTCTGGTCTCACTGGACACATCTCTATGAAGGATGTGTGAACAGGAAGAAAAAACTGTCACTCCTGTCCGATGCGAGTGCCTGGAGTTATCGTTTATGAGAAAATGTGTGTTAACAGAGTCTTGGTCTACACCTGCCGATATAAAGGAGATTTCTTCAAGTGACCTGTCCACCTTCCTGGAAAGGACAGGATGGACGATGTCCTAGGAGGACAACTTCTCGGAAGGCCTAAGTTTTGTGTGCCTAAACTCCCCTCTCGACTCTACAGATAGAGTCTATCAATGAATTTTTGCCTGTTGACTTTTAGCTAGCTCTGGAATACCTTCTTGAAGTGCTGTTGGCCGTATCTTGTCTTTAACGCTTTGCCGAGGGAATGAACTGCAAAATGGTTGCTACCTGAAGAGAGAAAATATGAAACTCCAAAGTTCACTTTACTAAACATGGAAGGATAGAAACTCATGCTTCCATAAGTTACAAAATACCTAGATATATTGGATTCCAATATGAATTTGAAGAGAAAATTCGGATTCCTCCTTTTATATTAGTGAACAATAGAAGTGAACACTTGATATTCCCCCTTGATATAAGGTAGGAGTATGTACGTACAGTTCTTCAAGAGGGTCCTGTATGAGTAAAAAGTATGCATTCACGTTAAAGCAGATTTTGAAGGTTTTGAGTGGGATTTTATTGTTTAATGCTATAGTTCACTTGAAAACCAGGAGGAGTAATTTGAAAAGCCTTACTCACACCACTAAAAGTTACCAGATTAGTTACTAAAGGGTGTGTTCCGAAAACGTAGTCAACAGTCGTGTTCCAAATATACAGGGTGTCCCAAATAAGAGTGACTGATTTTAAACATAAATGCCCAGCTTATTAATTGCTCCGAAGAGATGGGGTTTTCACTAGCTTCACTAGTTTATCAAGGAGATTTTTTTAGGCTTGGCTGGCATCTCATCTCATCAACACAGGGTGCTTTACTAATGCTGGTCACATTCAAAGGGAGGAATATGTATTATTTTAAATGAAACATCCTATAATTTTTGATTTCATCCGAAAGAGCAATCATTCTCCTTTCCAAAAATGTATAGTTCTCCATATTTTGTTCCATTAACAACAAAGATATTCGAAGTTTCATGTAGTAGTACATTTTCAATTAGTAGTTTCATATGAACGTATTTTGATGCCTAAAATCAACCCATGCTGTGACCGTTTGACGCATAACAACAAAAACAGCAATTTTAACAATAGTAATTTTGTTAAGTCATATAAGTAGGCTTCGGAATGATCTATACAGTTAATGAAAAAGCTCAAACTGCAATAATTTATGCAGAAACGAAATCAATAACAAGGAGAGTATCCACAAGGAAATTTATGAAAAATCCGCCGTCAGTGAATCTGATTGAAAAATTGTATGTACAATTTATCGAAACTGGTTGCATTGCACACTTAAAAAACCAAGAAATAATGATGGTCGTTTAAACAAGTTGATATCAATTAATGAAGTGCCACATGATAACGATCATAAAATTTCAATTAGAAAAATTGCTGGAATTTTAGAGCTTAGCAAGAGTGACGTTCAAAGATGTCTAAAAATTTTAAGACTAACTCCATACAAAATTCAGACTTATCAAAAATTGTACGAGTCAGATTATGAAAAACGAGTAATGGTAGTGAGACTTCACTTGACTTATTGAAACGAACCCAATTCATTAATAATTATGTCTGATGAAGCAACGTTTCACAATAATGGCATGTGTAACAAACATAATTGTAGAATATGGGGTTCTCAAAAACCAATTTCTTTTAATGAATTTGTTTTTATGCGTCAAACGGTCACATCATTAGTTGATTTCAGGCATCAAAATACGTTCATATGAAACTACTAATTAAAAATATACTACTACATGAAACCTCTGCATATCTTTGTTGTTAATGAAACAAAAGATAGAAAACTATACATTTTTGGAAAGGAGAATGATTGCTCTTCCGAATGAGATAAAAAATTATAGGGTGTTTCATTGAAAAAAATACATATTTTCCTCTTTGAATTTGACCAACATTAGTAAAACACCCTGTGTTGATGAGATGAAATACCAGCCAAACCTAAAAAAATCTCTTTAATAAACTAGTGAAAATAGTGAAAACCCCATCTCTTTGGAGCAATTAATAAGCTGGGCATTTATGTTTAAAATCAGTCACTCTTATTTGGGACACCCTGTATTAAATATGCCTTGATAGCAAAGACATTAGTCATAAGTCGATTTCTCCTCTGATCTGCAGTATATTTTTCAGATGTAGGTACCTACGCATTAAACAAAATGTAAGACTTTTTCCTGTTTCGTTTTTTAATCAAACATAAGAAGATTTAGATTCACATCGACAACAAACAAATTATGGTCATTGTTGATGGTGGAAAATTACAGATAGTCAAGTTACCTTAATTATATTTATTACAATTAAATTGAAAAGAATATGACAATTGATAATATGTTCTTGCAATAACAATACTACAAAATTAATAGCATTGTAGAGCAATATGCAGTATTAATTTAAACATTTCCAACAGTTATCTTTATGTTGCCGGATTAAGTGTAATAAACCACTTTTCAAATACTTCTGACATACCTTCTTCCTTCTTTTTAACTTCAAAAACTTCAAAAGGTGACACAGATAAATTTAATTTGTTTCAAGAAAGTCTGAACGTTTCTTTGAAGCTTGCAAAATTTTGTCCATCACAGATAACATTTTTGTTCTTCGAACGACATTTTTTATTCACTCATCACAATTTTTCAAAAGTCCTGGTATTCCACCAATATTTTTTGCACTATATAATGTTCCTCTACTTCAGTATTCCCTTAATACTCGCTAAACCGACTTTACTACTTTAAAAAAAAATGTAAAGTAATAATGTACCCACTGCTTAAGAATATTTTTGGTTTTTCATCCAATATTTATTTATTTATCTGTCAGAACTATCAAAAATGAAAACTATCAGCTGATGTCAATATTAAAAAGTGTTGTGTGAAACTGGGCTGAATCTGACCAATCAGAGGTCTACAGAATTGCCAACTTAAATTCAAATCACTCCTCCTGGTTTTTAAATGAGGTATATATAATATTTACAAATAAAACTATGACTATTTTAACACATTTCTATAAAAACCGAGTTAAATTCCTCATTAAAAGTATTTTTGTGTATTTCTTTTATTGCGCATTTTCTCGGTAATTCAATAGGAAACGATAAAACCGAATTACACTAAAAACTCCGGTGATGTATAGTTATCACAATATCTTTGTGCACAACTTCATTGCCGAAGTGGATCAACTTGGTTGATACTGTGATATTAAAGAATATTTACTTACTTACTTCGGGATTTTATCTTTCACTTCAACTTGGTCGAGCATTTTTATACAAAATTTTCGTTCGATTTAATTTTATTTATCATTTATTTTTTTGACCAATTATTTCATGGAAACGGACAATCTAAATTGAATCATAATCATTATTAAATGCAGAGGGAATGAAGATATGGAAAAAGATAATAGATCGGGATAGTGCGCTTAAAACGTTTCAACTTGAGGAACTCACTTAAGCAGTTGAGAATTACAGGGACCTCCTCCAATAAGTCAGGGACACGGTAAGGTCTACAAAAAGTTATATGAAGATATAAAGGCAGTTACAATACTGGGAATGCCAATGAGTCAGATTGCCCCACAATATAGTTTTAAAAACGAATATACAGTCTACATTCCAGAGAGAAAGAACTGGGAAGCAGGGCTTCCTATAACAGCCAATCTAAACCGGTACACTGATAGATCTAAAACAGACTCTGGCATAGGAGCAGGAATATATGGAGTACGAGAGAAGAGCACGATCTCTCTAAGCTTAGGGAAACATGCTACTGTCTTTCAGGCAGATGTAATGGTGGTGCAATGCTGAGCAGAAAAGTTGATGAGACAGGGGATGGATAACCAAAGAATCGTCATCTTCTCCGACAGCCAAGCAGCACTTAAGACGATACGCTTATATGGGATAACATCAAATCTGGAGTGGAGTGTCGCAAGGCACTCAACAGACTGGGTAGTCATAATGGAGTTATCCTAGCCTGGGTACGAGGTCACCAAGAAATTAAAGGCGATGGAAAGGCCGATGTATTAGCCAAGCAGGAAGCAACGGAGGTCATGATAGGGCCAGAACAATCCTGTCGAATTGCTAAATGCCTAAGTGAAGAGAGTATGCACAAATGGATAAACAATCAGTCGTTGTGCTGGTGGTATGAAACCCCAGGACAAAGGAACGCTAAATTATTCCTTAAAAGCCCTTTGGCCAAAGTATCACAGGTCTTACAATGTCAAAGTCGAGAAGCGACGAGGATGATGGTGGGAATGCTGACCGGACATTGTAGGCTGAGGAAACATATGCACACAATTATCCTAGCAGATGACAGTCTATGCAGGCACTGTCAGGAAGAAGACGGATCCGCGTAGCACATACTCTGTAAGTGCGAAGGCCTAGCAAGGACCACAATAGATCTGCAAAGATCGCAGTGGGATAGGACAAAGAGCCACTCCAACTCTAATCTAATCTAATTTAATCTAAGCAGTTGAGAAACATGGTAACAATTGCAATAAAAAATGAAAAGAAGTTATAGTTTGAGTCGAATGTGTTAGATAAATCATCCAAGGATGTTTGGAAACATTTAATTGTTGGAACAAATACCACTGTAGATAACTGTGTATCTTTTTGTACTTCTTCACAGGTTGTGAATTGATGGATTCCACGAAAGTCACCTGTAGTGATTAAAAATTTAGTAGTGGCATGAAATCTTAATGCCACTAGTAACTGTGTTGATGGAATCAGCTGGTAATGGAAGACAAGCAGCCGTCAGTTTCCACCAGATTTATCTGTCGTCAAATCTAGACTTGAGATTGAAGGATTTTTTTAGATCTGAATGCATCAAGAATACACAAAAGTTTATCGATTTCCATAGAAAATATTTTATTTGTATTATGCAGCTTTGGAAAAGTTTAATGTTACCAGTAAATATGCGGAGACATTTTGTATAAGCAACTCCCGTATATTATTTGTTGGTGAACGTGGGATTCCTGTCCTGCAGAACTCGTTGGTGGCGGCTATGAGTATTGAGATGTGGTGGGGAGACGGGGCCGGTGCCGCGTGGGCGGCCCACTGCACGACTACGACATTCATTGCCGCCGCCAGCTTCAGTCGCGTCCTCCTAGCCGTTTAGATCGCACACAGATTCACAAAAATTTCTCTCTCTCTCGAGTTAACCGCCGCACATCCGCCAAAAAACTCGAGAGAGAAGCGAGAGGTCGCCCGCGAGCCGCCGCTTGTAACCACCCTAGGAAGTCATACAGGAGAGAGAAAGCAACAAGTGGAATATGTCGGTAACTTGAATAAAATAAATTTAGATATGTGGGCAGTGTGGGCCTTGTGGGTAGGCCTATGGGTAGCGGCTGTGGCCACTCCGCATCAGCCTCTTCATTTCGAAAGAGACTCTTCTTTGAGGCGGCAAATGCAACATTCGCCGATTACGTTTTGGCAAAAGAGGCACCAGGTGGCTGCAGAGGCTAAACGAGCACCACCCGACGAACTGAGAGACTTCCAGCAACATTTGGACGCAGTCAATTCACAACTGATGCTCAGGTCTCCCAGGGGGCAAAGGCAATATGATGTACCACAGATAGGTAAGTCTATATTTAAAAGTTAATTGCATTATTTTGGTAGTTTTGATACATTCTTTCAATCATTTGGGTGATTTTTGCCGCCCTTCTAAACACCTGTACATAAAATTTCATATTATGAAAATGCCAATGACAGCTGACAAAATGTTAGATTTAATAAATGAAACTAGCTGTTTCTTAAGTGTCTTCTAATTTAAAAGTCTCCGAGGAAGTCTAGTTCTTGATTCTTATCATAAATAACCAGTATTTCTAATTATGTGGTGCAAAAAATATTATTTCCCAACGTGTTACACACATTATTTTTCCATTTTTTGATATGATGTTATCCTTTTTAGTTCAAGGAAAAAGACTTTGGAAAACAATAGTGTTTGAAAGTCATCTTTTAGAGGTTGACCTTATTCGAGGTTTTCGATAGTTCTGCCTATGAGAGCTTTTGTTTGCCATGTCAGTACGTACCTATACAAGATATAAAAATCTCATTTATTTTGATCAGAACCGTATTTGCACTTAAAAAGTGCGAGGTCCTTCATAAACTTCCATTTTAGTAACTTTTCAGGTAATTAAAGGTAATTAAAGGTTGAAATTTAGGTCTCAAAAATGAATGAAATATATATTTTTTTATGAGCGGGCGGAAAATCGAATTTCCCACACACATTTCAGTGTGGAAATCTAATTTTCCCGCACCGTGTAGAAATAATTGTCCGCACCGTGAGGAAATAATTTTCCACCTCAATATATCAAATTAATAATATTATAAGTATATTATGGTGGTTGCGAAATGCTTTAGCTACCATGTGTGCACAACTTTGAACAGGAATTCGAAAATGAACTACATGCGACTGACATTATTATCCCAGAACAGCAAAGAGCAACAGATCCAAAATTACAACCATTCAACAAGCAGCTAGCATCTGCTATAAATTTAAGTAATGCAAATAATTTTGTACTTTTACAATAAATTATAAAATAAATAATTAGGTATTAGATTTTGACATGTAACTATTATTGTTAATAATATTTTACTTCATGTTTACTTTATAAATAATCTAATAAAATATGTTTCTAAGTAAACTATAAGCACTTATAATCAGATAAAAATATCTCAACTTTTGATTAGTTCCGTTGACTTTCCTCACGCTCGTAGAAAAACTATTGTACCTAACACTTGCGGAAAATGTTTTTCCGCACTCGGCTGCTTTACCGAACTCCGCTATACGTCGTTCGGTGAACGGCAGACTCGTGCGTAAAAATTCATTTTCCGCATTTGAAAGGTAGGTAAATAGCTATATTCTACGCCCATGTCTGTAAAAGTCAAAAATCGCACTGTCAACATCCCTTGTAAATGACATTTAACAATAACATGCACGTAATGAGATCTTATAACATACACGTGCGTTTTGAGAAGAAAACTTGAACTTCTTGGTTTAATTAAATTACAATCAAATTTTTTTTCACGTACTACTTTATTTGGTTCATTTACATACTTTTAATCAATGAAAAAACGTAAAAGCTTTTAGCATTAGAAAAAAATACATTTTAGATTAAAAGAGTGATGCCCCTAAATGTCGGCAACTCATTAGGCAATTTCTAAAAAAAATAATACGCGTTTTCTTGATATGGAAATAAGCGTCATCTCATTTATGCTGTCAATTTTTGTAACAAAATATAGTATCCGAACATTTTCTCAACTTTTCCTATGTCTGTTAGTAGTAAAAAAGATGAAATTATGAGCACTCAGAAGAAAATAGACGGGCGTAGAAAAAGTACGCACGTTCTTACAACTTTTGTTACGTAATAAACTATTTACATACAATAGGTGCAATTCTGTAAGCGAATGTAAAATTTTAACGCACAGCTAAAAATAAGACAATCTTCTAACCCATTTTTGCTAGTCTGTATGCATGTTAAGTTTTAAACTATCAACGGAAAAATCTTCATTGGATACCATAAATGTTAAAATTTGAATCATAATTTTGACTATGTATAGATTAAAACATTTATAATAGCGGAAAGTTTGTCAAATTTAACGGCATACCGTTAATTTTTGACCACTTCTTATAGAATTGACCCTATAACCAACTAAAAAAATTCCAACTAAACGAACAGCTTCTACTACATCCAAACATTTTCCAATTAATCAACTGTAAAATATCTCTTGCAATAAAAAAATTATCTTTCTTGAGGACACCGTAGAAGCCGTTGCTTTTCCCCTCTATCAAAATCCCTCTGAGTATTTTTTTATATCAGGACCAAGATAAAGATGCATATAAAATTTTTTATGAAGTCTGACATTTTTTTCTTCGAGACCTCAAAAACGTGTGTCGAATAATTAATTCAAAAATGTAGGGTGTGGTTGTACATTGACGGGAGAATATAAATTATTTATAATACCCGACTGCCTTGAAACAGTTTTCATTGAAAAGCGCGAGAAATGGAAGAATCTTCAACCCATTTTTCAGACATCAGGATATCTCCGGTCGTATCACCTTTTTTCCGCCTTCAAATCGAAATAGTATATTATATTATAAGAACGAAAAATGATGTTTTTCGCGGAAGATTATGGGACGAGAAAAAGCCGCGTGGTTGATAATCCACATAGTCCGAAAAAACATGGATCAAATGTATAGAGAAAGTGAATCAAAACAATTAAGATCAACAAAATCACTTAAAACAAAAAATACTACAAAATTGAAAAAGGGAATGGATGAGTAAACTAACACAACTTAAGAAATAAAGCCATCAATTGAAGTAGTAAACACATTTCAGGATTTTAGTCGAAAGGAACAAACCATAATTACCAGACTAAGAATAGATCATACAAAACTTACTTCATGCTATAAGCTGAGAGGACAAAAACAGCCACTGTGCAATACTTGTAGAACCCCATGGCAGCATGTTCTGATTGATTGCCCCAAATATGCAACTAGCAGGCGGCAGCTATGCGTACCTGAAGTTTGAATAGTAAAAATACGGCTAAAATAGTTTTTACCTTCCTTAGATCAAATAACCTTTTGAGAAATATTTTTAAAAAATGGAGTTGATGCTCATACTCAAAAAAAAATTGCTTTCAAAAGTAAATTAAACTTGCTACGCCACCTAATTTGCGTATATCTAACGATATAATCTACAAATTATTAAATTCAACTGACGTTTTGTCAATAATATAATCATAGAGTATCTATATCTACGTTCATAAACTTACTCGGAGTAAGGATAGTTTACTCCGAAGCATCCATAAATTTACTCTACCAGTATAAAGTATGCTTTCATAAACGTTCAGAAACCTACCCGGAGTAAACTCTGCATACTCCGCTTTTCAATGGAGTATTATATACTCTGACAGTTTGGCTTATACAGTAGTTTTGTTCAGATTTCTGCTGGTTATTTTTATTGATAAATTGATATGATTTGATTTTGATACAGTCATATATCTATTAATAGATATATGGTTACAGTTGATTGAATTGCATATCAATAATGGACTACTCTGTGCTATCAATTGGAAAGGATACCATTATTCTTAAAAATAAGGGTAGGTACCTACCTATGCTGTAATATAATCCTTTGAAATTTATTAATCATTAATCATTAATCAACATGTGCTCCCAACATTGTGTTATGATATTAATATTTAACTCATCCATGGTTTAATCAATGTCCATGGTTAATTGATTTCTATTTTCGAAATGAAAAATATAACCCCAATATCATATTCACAACACAATGAAATTTGATTTACCTCCGGCCGGTGTAGCCTCTGAACGGCTACTCCGAATAAACAACAAACATACTTTTCTAATCACGTAATCATACTCTTCTCTACTCACTGGAGTAAGTTTATTCAATACATTCATAGTTTTCAAAGTTCTCAACTTTTAAATCACATGTCTAGACTTTTCGGTGACAGTTCTAGATGATTTCCTGCGTCTTTCTTCATAGACCTATCCATCTTCGACAGTACATTCGACCTAACGCACCCATGCTCCCTATTTTCTAACAAACAAACACTAAATACCTGGACAGCAAGAAGAGCTTTATACTTCTAGCATAATTTACCAAGATTGGTTCATTCTAAGGCTTTTATACATCCTTCGAAGAATGTCTCCAAACAAATGTTAGACTTTAGCAGGCATGAACTATGTTGTCTAACAAGCTTTCTAACAAGCCACTGTTATCTGAATCATCATATGCTGGGACCTAGACTGCCGTCTTTGTCGTCTTTGTCAAGAAGATGATGAAATAGCTGAGCATGTGATTTGTGTCTGCCTCGCCGCTGCTCGAATCAGGTATCTGATGTTTGGCAGGGTTTCTCTTTCGCCCTAGGACCTGAAATATCATTCACCAAATAATCCAATCGGCTTTGCTAAGAAGCTGAGTTTGTTTGGTGAAATCTGAATACGTGTGAGCCACAATAGACTCTTGCGAGTCGCAGTGAAGGGCCTCACTCACCACACACCTAACCTAACCCTATTTTCTAGTTATTCTTGCTACTAGACCTTCCAGTGTTTTCAAGCCATCTGTGTAGCTTAACCTTCCTGCATAATTGGAGGATCTCTCTTCCATACCTCTCTCATTTTTGCCGAAGCTATACTTGAGTAGCATCTTTTTTTCCAGACCATTTTATAGCTCGATATGCTTCTTACTGAATAATTTCCTAATGTCTACTTGTCCTCCAGTCAATCTATTTGTGACTGTATGTAGCAGTTCTCATAGATGTTTACTATTTTCTTCTATTCCAAAAGTTTGAACTTTCAGCGTTAGTGACACCTATCAAACCGCCAATTTATTTCAAAAACTCCAAACATTTTTGTTTACAAAGTTTATAAAATTGGTAGGAACCGTCCCTGTGCACATTTATCTAGAGGCAGTTAAAATTCTTAGACATTCATGGGAATAAAGATAAATTGCTTTTTACGTCAAAAGCCTTGTACCTTGGAAGTTGTGATTATTAATTTCTGCAAAACTCTACATTCAAAAGGATGATGTTCTCAAGATTGGGAAGTATATTTCACAGTTAAAAATAAAGTTTCATTTGTAAAAACATGAAAGTTTTGGATTAAATTGTGGGCAATTTTACGAGAACTTGAATGTTGAGATGTGCAATATTGTGATTAAATTTTTTTGCTGCTGCTTTGATATCATATTTTATTTCTATACAATTGTTGGAAATGACATGATTTACAGTCCGGTTTTTAAGAGAAACGAAGAAAAAACTCATCGTGTTAGTGCTATGAAATGAAATTAATAACTTTGGCGTATTTGATTAACTTTCAAATGCTTATCATAATAGTTGGAGTGAATAGGAACCAATCAATTCCAAAGTTTGGTAGAGACTACTATTTCAAGTTGTGAGCTAATTTGAGACTGAAGACTCCGAGAAGAATGTATACATATCATTAAGTTGCAATTTTCACACCAAGCTCCACAGAAGATTCCCTATAGGTGAATTGTAAGGTAGTATGGGGTTGCGGAATGAGTTTCACGACATGAGGATTATAAGGGCGACGAAAAGGCGAGTAAAATTATCAAAAAAAAAACAACTGATTAATGTACCGGAATCCTTGTCATAAGTTTCTTGTAATTAAATTTAATGGGAGAACTAGCCACCCCATAAAATCGAATCTAATCGAAGTACTGAGCTGCTGATATCAGTTTAGTGGCGAAAACAAAAACCTGGCAAAGTATTAATAAAGAAAAATACATTCTGCTACGATCATATAGGAAAGTGACATATATCGCACTGTCTAGTTCTATGGAAAGTGGCCTTTATTCATACGCATGCGGAAAAAAACCTATCTTCACGTACATACGGATAAAAAAGCTGTCAAATTTAATGTTGAAATACTAGTCTATTTACCCCGCGAATTTATGAATATGTCAAATGCGTATTTCCTAAGTTGATTTGTACATATATTATAATTTTTTTAATTAGATTTGAAAGTGAAATTTTTGTCATTTTCTTGATTAAAAAAACTTTGGGACGCGGTCGGGGATCGAACCCGCGTACTCTTCGTCAGAAGTCCGACGTTGTACCAACTAATCCAAACTACCTGTTCAAATAGTCGGAAAATGTAATCATCTTGAAAGATATATATGATAAGTATGTATGAACTATGATGAACAATAATCATTTCACTTTAAATTTCCAATTAATAGTTGTAATAATCTACCTGTAACTACTTGAATTTTTGTTACTAATGATACTTATTGTTAATTTTGAAATCAATTACCTATGTTGACTTTAATTGTAACATTTTGTGTATCAATATGTCAGATGCTGATTACACATTATATGGTGAAATTATCACGTGATCGTAGGAAAAATACTGTACATTACTCGTGCGAAAGTGATTTTTCATGTCACTTTCCGCACATGATATGTAATATACTATTTTATCCTACACTATGAGAAAGTTCAATTTCACCAGCTTAAAAAAGGCGAGAAATAGTTATTTTCCTAACAAGTGCGGAAAGTGATACTTTCCCGCACGCGACTGCAGTTGACCCGAACGACGCAAAGCGGAGTTCGGGCAAGCGGTCAAGGGCGGGAAAGACACTTTACGCATGAGTCAGGAACATTATTTTTTCTACGACCGTATGTACAAAAAAAGTATACCAACCCATTTTTCAAAAGTTATTTTATTTCAACATACATATACAAAACTTTAACCAAAAATTATTATTATTATTATAAATATTAATATTAGAAACACAATTTGTTACATTCTGTAAATTGCTTAAAATTGCCGGTCCAGTGGAGTTATTTGGTGTTAACTGGTAAGTAGATGACGTTGATGAGGATGGCATCGGTTGCAGTTCACATAAAGATGCCGATCACGGTGACGGCAACGGTTTTAAGTCATTTGTAGATGAAAGAATTTTATTTGATGTATTTTTCTTATATCCAATCCGGGTGGTTTGATAGTTGTTTCGTGACACTACTTAAAGAATGTACAGATTTTATTTGATGGACTATTTATTCACCTGTTGTAACAATAGTTATAACTTCCGAAGTAAAAAACTATCTAATAAGGTCAAAATTTGCATAATTTTACTTTCCCGCACTAGTGCGGGAAAGTGACACTTTCAAAGCTAAAATGCGTGCGGGAAAGTGGGTTAAAACGCACGGTCGTAGAAAAATAAATTTTACATTTCCACGCTAGCTGGCGCCCCAACTGACAAATTGAATCAAAATTGTTAATTTGATTGATATCCCACTTATAATATCATATAACTGATTTCATTCAGAAGAAACAAAAATGAGTCACTTAAAAAAAAACACCAATAAACGTCAGTATGAAAATAGATTGTTAGTAGTCAATATCTGCAAATTCAATCATAAGTTGTCATATTTTGATGATTCTTTAGAGTTAAGGAGCCTGAATCAGATGGAATAGTGTTTTGTGTAATATTCCAGTAAATAAAGGAAAAAAGTTGTGAAAAATTTATATTTTCTCATGATTCAAAATTCATGTGAAAGAGGAATTCTGCTGCTATCATACCCTGTGAATTGAGTCACGCTTGACTCTTTTGGCCATATCCGGAACACGGGCCAAACTTTCTGCTCCCGGGCAATTTTGACCTCGCCAGGAATTTGTTCCTATTTTTTTTGTATGCCCTAATTCACTCAAAATTTTCTTGATTATGGGTCCTCATAAGGTCCTTTGTCATCCCTGAAATTTGTATACCCTAATTTTTTTAATTTTCATTCAATCGCTGTTTATTGAATCCCAAATTTTTGCTGTTTTTGGATCGCGGGGAAATTTTGCGAACAACCCTCAATTAAAAATTTATACATGATCCGATTGGTCT
The DNA here is from genome assembly GCA_910591675.1 of Galerucella calmariensis. Classification (NCBI taxonomy): domain Eukaryota; kingdom Metazoa; phylum Arthropoda; class Insecta; order Coleoptera; family Chrysomelidae; genus Galerucella; species Galerucella calmariensis. The sequence goes on from CAJUYG010004214.1 coordinate 15,376, forward strand.
CTATGATACATCATTTGAAAGCTAAGAATGTCTACCTTTCGATTGTGCAATTACTTTTTTTGACGAAGTCGTCCATTTTTCAATAAAATTAGAAAACGCGGGCTCAAGAAGAAGAAGAAGCTTTTGGTGGTTTTTTTCTCCCTGCTCTTTATTTCCAACATTTTAACACCTTAACTAGTGTAATGGGGGAATTCCCACCTTTCCATCGATGTATATAAGTCATACCTTTGACACCCCGGGGAAAAACCAGTATATCTAAATGTATGCGCTATAATTTATTACTTTCGTTCCTCCGTCGTTCGCCGCGCGTGTGCTCTACGTGGCGCTCGTGTCGTCTGCTCATCTATTTGTGGTTCGTGTGAGTCACGCCAGTGTCCGAATTATAAAGACAGCGATAATATGTTATCCCAAGAGGTAGAATTAGAGGAAACTGTAGACTCAGAAGAAGTTGTTGACGGGGTAGAGCTAGACTGAGGGAGCTCTAGACCCAGAAGAAGTTCTTGACCAAGAATCAGATGATGACTGGTGACGAACAGATTTATGTCATAATTGCAATGTATTTTTATATACTTTTTTCATCAATTCACGGACAATTAACCCGCGAATCTCTTGTACTTTTGTTAAAAATTTTCTATGTAATATTTTAGTCTATAATGTATTATTCTTGTATCTTTATATTGGGTTGTCCCGTTGATAAATAAATAAATAAATGAAAAAAAATTTATTTTTATATAATAAATGAAACATGGAGAACGTTTATAACTCGTTATTCCAAAAACCTTAATCAGTCTGGTTGCAAAAAAATTTGCAAAAATTTGCGGAGAATCTGCAAGAAATTGTTGCTGAGTATTATGAGTAAATATTCTTCACTCTTGAGGCATTTTCAGTTTTCCTTACCAAAAGCCTAATGAACTTCAGTTTTTTGCCACATGTGCAAAGCTGATTGTTGCTAGATTCAGGTCCACTGGTGAGGTCCATCTCGCTAGAATTAATCTTATAGCCCGTTTTCCTAATAAGTATATCTTGAGGCCTCATCTGAGAGGAAAACAAGACCCTCGGAAACATAAATATCCATCAAAAGTGTCTGGTTACAGGGTTTCTCATTTATGACACCGAGGATTTTCCCAATCTGTAAAATGTGTTGGCGCTATCTACTATTGGTTTCCACAATCCAAAACATTGAAAATAATGGATTTCCAACACCCCCCAGCTCAAATTTTGTACAAAACTGGCATATTTCACAAGTCACAAAATTTCCGGTATTTCAACCCGATTTTTTTGCAGTAAATATTAATGTTGCGAAAAAAATCATGAGGACCATTTTTTTAGAAGATGACCTGAACTTCAATTTTTATCTGAACCGAAAATCTCTAACTGCCATATTTTCGGAGATATTGGCTGAAAACCCATTTTCCTGGTCTTTTGGGGCCATTTTCTCCGCCCTCGCACGCGTTTCCATGCAGAACTTTGTCTCATGTTTAATGATGTACCAAATGCAACTTCCAATCGGAAGATGAAAACAGGGCGTCATTAATGTTAACTTTGCCTTTTTTTTCTCCTTCATTTACTGGACTATAAGGTAATTACAATTTTCATGTGAAATATTACCAACAATTATTGTGTAGGATGAGAACAGTAAAGAATTTCATATTATATAATAAAACTTATATGAAATAGTTATTTACGTAATTAGTGGGATATGGACATTATTAACGCACGCATGTGAAGTTTGCGCGACGAGGCTGTAGGCCGAGACGTGTAATTACATAAGTGCTGTAATAATTCCTATCCCACGTGTTATGTACAACATTTTATCTACAACTGTTTATTAGTATTATTAACAGTATAACATGAGACTTTATTGAAAAAAATATTTCAATCCAATGTATTTTTAATAATATTGACTGCACACATAAGGTACTGTCTATCATATTTTGTGACCATAGCAACAAAGACAAACAAAGCTGTGGAAATAAAATAAATTGGTTATGTCATCAAATTGTCAAAGTTGAATGAACGAAAATCTTCAAAAATAAGTTCAAACGAAGACAATCTCCCTTCTCCCACTAGTGCGAATGTATTAAAAAACGCACTAGTGCGGTAATATACGTCATTATGACACTGAAAGTGGTGTCAAATCGTACCCGTTACATGACAGT
>CAJUYG010004215.1:1340-17532 GCA_910591675.1 Galerucella calmariensis
GCGCCAAAATCAATGAATCATAAGCCACAAAAACAGGAAATCGTCCAATTCTTTTTCAATAATATCATCAAGTGGCGTCTAAGCAACCTACACCACAAGGCTTTTTTTAAATCAATATCAACTTGGAAAACATAGTTCAAAGTTCCGTGTTATTTAAAACCATTTCAAACTACCTTATACTATTATGCCTCACTACCTCATTATTAGGCACAGGGGCCGTATTTTCGAGATAAGTCGAACTTTTTCGTATGCGATTTGATTCGAAAATCGTATTTTTGAACAATCTTCGAAAATGTATTCGTATAATGCAATAAATATTTGTATAGGCAATACTTCAAATTCCACCATTCCATTTCTCCCTTAGAATAAACAGAGATCTGTAAAACCATTTTCCGACATATAACGGGTGTCCCAAGTTATCGTTTACAGACATTATCTCGCTTATTTGACAAGATAATTAATACATAAAAAACCTGCTTTGAATGGCATTGGAGTACCCTTCTGATGGCTTATAAAAAAATGTTTTACATTTGACAGCCCCTCACTTTTTATTTTAAAATGACACCCCCTCTATATTGTCATTGAAAATTGCGTGTCGTTCTATTTGGAACACAACGATAGCACATAATTGGTATTTTTTTCAATTAATAATAACAAAAGCATCAATATTTCATGAAGTATGAATTTCAAATGAAATACCTTTGATGCAATCCAAAAAACGAAAACAGCAAGTGTTCAAAATTATTTCCTGCGGAATCGATGCAAGCTGCAAAACGTATTAAAAGCTTTCTTGCCGTCTGAATCTTAGCTGGTGTAACGCTACGACTTGCTTCACGAATACGTTCTTCAAGATCCTCTGAATCATAAAATACTTCAACCTAGAATTGTAATCTTGCATCAGAGCTGAACATAAGATGATATTTGGCAAACTTTTGTTGAAGCAAGATTTGGCGAAATACTATCAGTCACGATTTACATATTTTTTTAAAAACAGCTGCATTTTGTGTTATTTTGGTAAAGTCAATTTATTTTTAAAAAAGATAAAATTCTCTCTCAATTTAATATTTAAGATTTCCGCTGAAATTTATAGTTCCTGCGGCAAAACTTCAGATGGCTTTTAAACCAGTAGTCACTGTTGACAACGTAAGAGCTACAGTTCTAGGTTGAAGTATTTCATGATTTAGTTTGAAGGATCTTAAAGAACGCATTCGTAAAGCATCTCGTAGCGTTACACCAGCTATCATTCAGACGAGGCCTGCACAACAACACTCTTAACACGTTTTGCAGCTTGAGAGGATTCTGCAGGAAATATTTTTAAACACTTGCTGTAATTTTTTGTTCGTTTCTTGAATTGCATCAGAGGTATTTTAGTTGAAATTCATACTTTATGAAATATTGATACTTTTGTTATTATTAATTGAAAAAAATACCAAGTATGTGCTATCGTTGTATTCCAAATAGAGTGACACGCAATTTTCAATGACAATATACAGGGGGTGCCATTCGAAAGTAAAAAGTGAGGGGCTGTCAGATGTAAAACATTTTTTTATAAGTCATTAGGAAGGTACTTTAATGCCATTCAATGCAGTGTTTTTATTTATCAATTATCTTGTCAAATAAGCGAGATATTGTCTGTATACAATAACTTGGGACACCCGGTATAACTAAAGCCCGTTTGTAATTATCAATGATTCATTACAAGTCTTGGTCAATTTTTTAGAGATTCCAGAGATTGGTATCACTGATTCTGCAAAACATAGCATATCTATCAAGTCGTTTTTCATAGTTCCACTGATCGAACTTTACATAGAAAGACCTTGTCTTTATAAAGTGCACAGTATAAAAATAAGTATATGCGTGCGTCATCTGCTTATGTATTTTTGTCAAAATATTTACCTACTGCTTGGCTATTCGTATCAATAACTTTGTTAAAATTTGTGCTCTGCTGCTGTTAGTTCTTTGTGTTATTTGGTATCTATGGTATATTATGGGCATAAACAAAATTTCACAGTCTAATAAATCAGAATTAACCAGAAATATAAAGAAATACGCGAAAGCACTCGAGTAAACTACAAAATATTGGCTGTTTTTAATGCTTAACCTTCGTCAGTTGTCACGTGGACGGACACGCAGTACCGAAATCATACTCTTAGACGTCACAACCAATAGCAATGCGTATACTTGCCGTAATAGATATTATGCGAACTTAAAGTTGTCGGCTCTTTGTTCCACTGTAATTAGATACGTTACCGCCATGGTCTGCAATATAACTTAAAGGGGATATACGATTAGATAGCTGCATTAAAAATATTACGTCCACTATATCAAAATAATAGACACTTTTAGCTTGTTCTAAGTTTTTACACGTGTCCGTATCCGTATTGGAGAGAAACTGTCAAGAAAACCTTTTTAGCAGAAAACATATCGTTTCTTTCTGTTTTTAATTGTTTAACCTCAAAGCTTGTTTATTTTACATTTTTATATTTTTGTAAAATGTAGAATGGGGACGATATTGAATAATCCACTGCTGCTAGACGAGGACCATGATGATTTGGACGACCTATTTTTGATGCATACTTTGCATGACCAAAATATGTTGGGTAAAAGGTAACATATTTGGAAACAAGCAGGTTCTCTCTCCTCCTCCCTTTCTCATAGACTTCTGATACTAAATTCCTTCCTAGTTGCCTTTGCTAGGTTTTCAGGAACTTTAGACCATCCTGAAGGGTCTTATAAGGGGTTTTGGCCATCAACCTCCCTCAGGAGGTGGAGGTCGTAAAAAACAAACCTTTATCAATGAAGAAGAAGACCTGTAAAATACACTAATAGCACAGAATACTGACTTTAGACGGGATAAGGATACGTTCAAGTATACGTTCAACGCATCGTATCGGCTGAGACGTAACGGGTCTACACATGCGCAGTTCGTTACGGATACGTAAGAAATTTAAGACAAGCTAAAAGTCTTTAATATACCAAAGTTTTGAAAAAAATTAACCGACAGCCATTTTCCCATTCTGCGAGATTCTTCTGAACTATGAACTATTTTTCGTCCTTGTGACAACGTATGTGTTTAGCTAATTGACTGTTTTCCGTAAAGCAAATTTAACATTTGAATGGCTTTTCCCCCGTGTGAAGGCGCATAATATGTACATTCAAACCACCCTTCAGTCTAAATGATTTCAAACAAACTTCACATTTGTATGGTTTTTCCCCTGTGTGACAACGCATGTGCCTATTCAAATCTTCACAATTTATAAAATATTTTAAACAAACTTTACATTTGTATGGTCTTTCACCCGTGTGACAACGCATGTGCCTTTTCAAATTATCGCATTTTGTAAAGGATTTCGAACAAACTTCACATTCATATGGTTTTTCGCCTGTGTGACAGCTCATATGACTAGTTAAAGTTCCCTTGTGTCTGAACGATTTCAAACATAATCCGCATTCGAATGGTTTTTCTCCTGTGTGACAACGCATATGTCTACCTAAATTTCCTTTCTCTCTGAATGACTTGGAGCAAATTTCGCATTTGAACGGCGTTTCTCCTCTATGACTGCGCAAATGAGCATTGAGATGAGCTTTCTGTGAAAAACATTTCAAGCAAATGTCACATTTGAATGGTTTTTCCCCCGTGTGACAACGCATATGTAGAACAAACTGACTTTTCAGTAAATAACATTTCGTGTCACATTTGAATCGTTTTTCCTCTGTGTGACAACGCACATGTAAATTCAAACTACTCTTCACTCTAAATGGTTTCGAACAAAATTCGCATTTGAACGCGTTTCCCCTTTGTGGCTGCGCAAATGTACATTAAGATGACATTTTTGTGAAAAGCATTTCAAGCAAACGTCACATTTGAATGGCTTTTCCCCTGTATGACATCGCATATGTAAGCTTAAACTACTCTTTACTCTAAATGATTTCAAACAAACATTACACATAAAAGGCTTCTCTTTTTCATGTAAATTTGTATTAAAGCAACGGTTAAGTGAAAAAGATGAAGTCTTCTTATCTGTATCACAGTTTTCACTATTAATGTGGTTACTTATAACATTTTCATTAGGGCATTATTTAAAATCATCAACATTATACAATTGATCTGTCTCCTGTGACTCTTCTTTTAATTCATGTTTGACTATTTCAATTTCTTCTTTCACAACTGTATTACGATCCATAGGAATTGTATTATAATTAATTGCAGCTTTAGTATTGTTGATTTTGGTCTTGTATACTTTCCTTCCTTTAAAACGGTGACTGGTTGAAAAGTGCCAAGAAAAGTGTACTCGTTTCGTAAACATGTTTCCACAAACTTCACATATAATGATCTCACCAAAAGAACTTGTTTTCTTGACATATTCTGTAAGAAATTAAAAAAATATATGTACAATCGGTGTCACAATAATAATAATAATAATAAAAATAGGGGCCAGTTCACTCGAAGGGTAACTACTTTATTGAAATCCTAGTTGAACACAGGAAATCTAGCCAAAGCAATTAGCACATGGGCCATACTCATCCTGACATACTCATTTGGAATTCTGAAATGGACAAAAACAGAACTGGAAGATATTCTAAGAACAACCCATACAATGATGACCAAACACAAATGTCACCATCCGACATCATCAGTTATCAGGACAACACTACCAACAAGAGAGGGAGGGAGCGGTCTAGTGAACATAGTTAATTCACTTAACGAACAAATATCTAAACTCCAATAATTCTTCATTGCCAAGACTGAAACATCTGAATTGCATGAGATGGTCGCAAAAGCAGATAAAAACCATTCACCCTTAAATCTTGTAAGCCCTGATATGAAACTTGAAATCGTTACAGACTCTGACAAACAGGTGGAGTGGGCCCAGAAAGCACTTCATGGTCGACATCATCACGGCCTCAATCAACCTAATTCGACAAAGAAGCATCAAATAAGTGGCTATCTGAACATTATTTCCAGAAACAGAAAGATTTATGATGGCAATTCAAGACCAAGTAATTAATACCAACAATATCTTCTGCAAGTTCCTTGTGGCATTATTTATTATGTTTTCTCTTATTTTTTGGGAATGAAACCACAATAATGTTTTTTATTTTTTTTATTTCGACGTTTCGGTAGCGTTCCAGCTACCTTTGTCAAGATTAAATAATGATAAAATAATGTTTGGTCCCTATCTGACACAACGAAAAAAATATGACAACTAGACAATCAATAATATTTTGAAGTAAAAGACTACAAAACTTTGTTGTCAAATTTTATTAAGGTCCATTCATAGTAGATCACATCTCTGGTAAAATTTGATATAAATATTTTATTTTATGACATTCCAAAGATATGATAGTCTACTAGAAATGGAATCCAGTGAAGTCCACGTTTCAGGAACGGTTTGTATTGGGATAGCGCTTTTTTTCGCTTATTTTGGAAATGTTGTTAATAAAACGCGTTTGTTGTTACTTTTTTGTGTATGATTATTTTTGTTTTCAAAATATCTATGAATCAGTTTGGTGATTTTGTGTATTGAAGTGTGTATCGATTAACAACTATTCCAATGATAAATCATAAGAAAACCTGGATAAAAACTTATGATGCTATCCTGATAACGCAGGTAATTGATGATTGGAAATTTCTCTTTCTAACATTCGTAACCAAATTTGACTACACTCGGCTGAAATACTAGCTACACATTTATCTTCATTTAGTTTATCGTAAGCCAACACACACTAATAGGTATTTGAGTTTTGAATCAAATCATGCTATAAGCGTTAAAAAAGGTGTAGTAAAATCTTTATACGATAGGGCCAGAATCATTTGTTCTAATGATAATCATTTCACAAAAGAGAAAACTCACTAGCTTCAAATCTAACTATACGTTGAGATCTATACTAACAAAAACAAAACCAAAAATGAAGAACAATCTTCAAAAAATTGCATATATCAGATATCTTGTGAATGCGACAAATTCTATTTGGGTGAAACATCTAGACCATTGAAAGTCCGAATAAGTGAACATAAAAAATATATCAAAGATAGGGAGCTCTTTAAGGCAGGTATTTGTAAACATGCTTGGGAAGAGGGGCATAAAATTCAATGGGATTCGACAAAAATAATATTGAAAGAGCCCAATAATAAAAGACGAAAAATCAAAGAAATTGCTTTAATACAACTAAATGCAGATAAATGTGTAGCTAGTATTTCAGCCGAGTGTAGTAAAATTTGGTTACCAATGTTAGAAAGAGAAATTTCCAATAATCAATTACCTGCGTTATCAGGATAGCATCATAAGTTTTTATCCAGGTTTTCTTATGATTTATCATTGGAATAGTTGTTAATAGATACACACTTCAATACACAAAATCACCAAACTGAGTCATAGATATTTTGAAAACAAAAATAATCATACACAAAAAAGTCACAACAAACGCGTTTTATTAACATTTCCAAAATAAGCGAAAAAAAGCGCTATCCCAATACAAACCGTTCCTGAAACGTGCATTTCACTGGATTTCATTTCTAGTAGACTATCATATCTTTGGAATGTCATAAAATAAAATATTTATTTCAAATTTTACCAGAGATGTGATCTACTATGAATGTACCTTAATAAAATTTGACAACAAAGTTTTGTAGTCTTAAACTTCAAAATATTATTGATTGTCTAGTTGTCATATTTTTTCGTTGTGTCAGATAGGGACCAAAAATGATTTTATCATTATTTAATCTTGACAAAGGGAGCTGGAACGCTACCGAAACGTCCAAATAAAAAAATAAAAAACATTATTGTGGTTTCATTCCCCAAAAATATGAGAAAAAATACCAACAATCACAAGAAATTTGTCATGAGATACAAACATCGCTTCGGAAAAGTGCAGAAGGTGTCAACAAACAACAGAGACGATATATCTGACGAGCTCTTAATTTTGACTTTTCTACACAAAAATGTGCTTCGTGGATGAGTTTAGGCATATCATTTCTCAAAGACTGAGGAACTATTATTTTTTTATCTAGGAACAAGAGATCATTGGATAAATAAATATTATTTTTAATTTTAAAATACTGTTTGATTTGAGGAAAAAATTTTTTATTTTCGTTAGAAGAGAAGAGAAGAGTTACAAAATTTTTTAATTCTTGACAAGATAGGATCAGAAATAATTTATTTTCTAAAAAGCTTTTTCTTTTCCTCCGACATGGGAATATTGTTACTCACAGTATGAACAATATATGTCATCTCTGGGACATCTGCAACAGGTTCATCTATATATGATCTTGACAAGGTATCCGCAATTACCATATCTTTCCCAGGTATATACGTAATTTTAATATTATACTTCAACAATTTTGAGAGCATACGTTGGAGTCTTGTAGAAACTTTGTCGAGTTTCTTGTCAAAAATATTTATAAGAGGCTTGTGATCAGTTTGAATAGTTACTTCATAGCCATAGATAAAATAATGGAGTTTTTCACATGCAAAAACAATTGCACCCAATTCGTTTTCAATTTGGGCCCAACGTTTCTCTGACTTTAATAAACTCCTAGAAGCAAAGACCACTGGGTGTGAATTTTGTAATAAGCAACACCCAAAAGCTTCACTTGAGGCATCGGTTTGCATCAAAATCGGCATGTATGGGTCAAAGATTTGCAAAACAGACTCTTTTGAGATCAACTTTTTCAAAAGTTCTAATTCTTTTTCATGGTCACCGGTACAAACAAAAGGCACATTATTTTTGGTAAGATTACGCATATTTGAGGTTAGCAGACTTGTTTTCAGGACTTTTTATAGTTTCAATATTGCGAATGTCTGGATTTACACCGTCTTTAGAGATTACCTGACCTAGAAGAAATACTACCTGACTCAGTTTCTACTGAAATTTCTGAAAATTAAACTTAACTTTGTATTTACAAGCCCTCTGAAATACTTCCTTTGAAGCTAAATCGTGACTTACTTCATCAACTCCAGACACAATGATATAATCGAAGTATATCTCTACTCCAGGGATGTCTCCGAATATCTCAAAGTTCTTTTTTTTTAAAGATTTCTGGGGCGCTTGAAATCCCGAATGGTACCCGGTTAAAACGGTACCACCCAAAGGGGGTATTAAATACGCAGTGGTCAGCACTCTCATTATCAAGCTGGAGCTGCCAGAACCCATCTTTCATGTCAATTATGCTAAATAGGGTTTTTCCTGTAAACCTAGAAATGATATCACTAGCCCTTAGTATTGGAAAATGTTCCCTACGTATATATTTGTTAAGCGGCTTTGGATCAATACAAAGTCTGAGAGACTTATCATTTTTTTCTACAATCATAAGACTGTTGACCCAATTTGTAGGATAATCCACTTTTTGAATAATTTTTTTGTGTACAAGATTCTCCAAAGTTTGTTTCAATTTATCATGTAAAGATAAAGAAACTTTTCTCTGACACTGTATAACTGGCTTAGCATCATCGGTCAATCTAATAGAGCATAATCCTGGGAGTTACCCATACCTTCAAAAATATTTTTAAACAAATCATAAATCTTTTCTTTCTTTGGTAAAGTTTCAGTATTATTAACTCCTTGTACCAAACCAAACTTTAGACAATCATCTAGACCTAACATTGACTATTACTATCAACAAATCAACAATTACAAATTTTATTTTTAAAGTACTATTTTTGTATGAACATTCCAATAGAATTTCACCTAAAGGTTTGACCTTAAAATTACCATAAGAGACAAGCGTTACATTCATATGAGTATTATAGTATGGTTTTTTTAATTTTTTTAAAAACATCTAAAGGCAAAATACCACAATCTGAGCCTGTATCAAGTTTAAAATTTACTTTCGAGCCTTCAATATTGAAAATTTCGGCCCATGATTTTTTCTTACCACTTGTAGCACACTCATTTACATAAATCATATCTCCATTATCACTATCATCTTCCTCCTTGTAGTTTACTTCTCTAACCTGTTTTTCTTGTTTTGATGTAGATGCTTTATTTCCATGTTTACTTTCTGCTCTCTCTTCAGACTTCTTATTCTTGCAAGCTTTAGCAAAATGCCCCTTCAGTTGACAAGCAGCACACGTTTTATTAAAGACTGGACACTTATTTGGCCAATGTTCATACAAGCAGTTTTTGCCTTTAACTTTCTGGGACTTTTTGACATAGTTTACTTCTTTTTCTGGATTCAAAGTATTCAAATGTTCTTTACTAAGTTTAACAGATTTACAGTACTCTATGATTTTTGTTACGTCTACATCTGGTTTTCTAATCAATCTAGCTTGTATCTGTTCATCAAAGATGCCTATTATCAATCTATCTCGAATCATACGATCTTCATAACTTGTGGCACACTCAGGTTTTTTACAAACAAAATCGCAAAGCTTTGCTTGCTTTTTGAGCTCAGTCAAATACTGGTCAATAGACTGATCCTCAGATTGGATAAGGTTGTTAAACTTAAAAGCCTCCATGGGGATTATTTTTATAGGTAGGTAAAAACTGATTATCATAAGCCTGTAAACATTTTTCCAAAGTCGAGGTATCATCTGGCGGGAAGGTGTTATAAATGTCTAGGCTTTCATCACCAATGCAGTTCAGAAGAATTGCTATTTTGATATCTTCTGCTACGGCTTCCTTACCAGCGGCTTTTAGGTAAATTTTGAACTTTTGTTTCCACAGGGTCCAATTTTTGATATGATAGTCCGTTAAAGGACTAGGTGGTTTAAAGACATCCATACTCACAAGTAAATGTCGATTACTATTCCAAAATTAACGGTTTACAAATTTTTTGTGGTACTACCAACACTATGTACTTTTCTCTAGTCTAGCAAACTTTGCAGTTGGCAAATTCAGCAGCCACACCTGACACCATGTTTGGCGGGTTCTTTAATAACACATTTAAGCTAAATGTAACTCTTTATTAAGTATAATTAAACATTTAACATCGGATTTTACATGAGACCTAGCATATATAATATAAGGCGCCAAGCTATGATATCTGACTGTCAAACGTCAACCTCCATGAGTTTAATCAGGCAGCCATGTGGTGCGTTCCGCAATACAATGGCGTATAGGCCGCGTTCAGTAATACGGCTAGAGCAAACCAGGCGCATCACATAACAGAAAGGTCAGTCTTCATATAAAGTTATATGTAGAACAACTGAAAAGATGGTTTGCTGTACATGGAATACCAGAAGAGCTACAAACCGACAATGGAACACAATACATGTCTAGAGAATTCAAGATCTTCCAAAAAGAGAAGAACAGGCCAACTACAGTAATAAACACACTAAAAGACCAGACAATTGATGGTTTCAGCTGACACCATACTGTGGTGGATCGTGTGGATCGTATTGTAGTGCCATATAGCGGCACTTATCGAAAGTAGGCCTGAGGTAGAAAAATAGGTAACTACTAAGGGTAATTAATGTGGCACCATCTACATTTTAATCACTTAAAAATATCAATGTTGCCATGTTTCAATTATAAACAAACTAGATATTTCAGTGTTCCTGTGAAAACCCGAGACACACCTTAAATATATTTGTGATATTAATAAAAGTGGAAAAGTTGTGTATTTTGTTTGTTTTAAGTTCAGAACATTATCTATTTATTGTTTGCCAATCGCCACACTTCTATTATGGAGAATAATAAGTGAGTATCACAATACCAGCAATACGATGGTTTCAGTTTTCCAAAATGGCCACGCGCTGGTAACATTTTGACACTTATCTTTCTCCATAATAGAAGTGTAATAATAAATATTTATGTTTTTAACTTAAAACAAATAAAGTAGGTACACAATTGTAAGAAACCTTTTTTTCTAGTATATATTATGTATAAACTTAATAATTTTAAAATGTACACAGAGACATAATATTCATAATACCACAAACATATTTTAAGGTGTGCGTCTTGGTTTTTTACAGGAACTCTGAAATATCTAGTTAGTTTATAATGGAAACATGGCAACATTGACATTACTAAGTGAGCTAAAAGTAGACAGCTGTACACTAATTACAGTTTCTGATTTCCCAGTTTTCTATCTTGTACCTACTTTCAATACGTGCCGCTAGATAGCACTACAATCGATCCACTGCAATATGGCGTCAAATAAAACCATCAATTTTGAAATTAATGAAAAAGTCAGACACAAAGTTGCTCATCGCCAATGGGAAGGGGCAAGAGTGGTAGAAAAGCCCGAAGGTAGATCTGTAATCATTCAAACTGATCAAGGCCAAATTCTATGTAGAAACTTCAGTCATCTGCACAAGACACAAGCAGACATTACCAGCAACAGAGTGGTAGTTCCTGAAACTAAATACACAGATGAACCAGCAGTACAACAGGTTCCAACACAAGAACAATTACCAGCTGTTTCTAGGTCACTCCCAGCATTAACAAGCTCGCCACCAAACACTTCTAATCATTTACAGAATTCGAACCTGGCTCAACCAGCGACAGCATTAAGGTCATCAAGATTTGGTGAGTGATTAAACCAATAAATAGACTTGATCTTCAATACTACTTGAATTTGTAGTTACAATATTATTTTATGAGTTATATTAAATTATATAAGTTATATCTAGTTCACAAAGAAAGTGTGATATACTTTGTTTAAAAATGTTCAAAGTATATCTTCAGGTTCTGTTAATTATAATTATACCTTACATACTTCCAATGAATAAAGCAACTTATTCGTTCAGCATAACTTTATTTAATAATCATTAAAATTTATGTCTACAAATCTATAACCATTCCAAAAATGCTTACACTACAATAAATAAATAAGCACCTGGCAACAGTAGGGACGTGTACTAAATTCCTGTAGTTCATTCAACTACATAATTCGCGCATTTCTAAGTATTGACCAATTATCAATTAAAACAATATATTTTACGAAATATATTTTTGTCTATTCACTACAAAAGGGAGATGTAAAGTCAAAGAATACACCAGCTAACAAGAAGCGAAGCCCGACGCAATCTCTTTGAAGTTTTGGTAACAAAAATATATGACCTTGAGAGACCGACGTTGACAGATAACTTAGTAAATACACTGAGAAAAGTAATCAAATTTTTAAAATATTGGCGATATAATTCGTAGTTACACGTAGAAAAAAACGTCGATATTAAAACATTCAGGTTCAGGAAATTTCTTTTTATATGATTACTTACCGATTTATGTACTGACATATACACATTTACTACAAATTGTTTGTTTCGAGAGAATATTACTTGACAATCAAACCTCTGGGCCCACCACCTATTATATTTATTTCAAGTTGAGCAGTGAAATTAACAAACACCTATTATAAGCATATTATACATAGTTCAACAACACTTTCAGTTGGTAGAATCATGCAGTGTTTCAGTTAGATAGGTGTTATTTTTCTAATCATTTTTAATTTCTGCGGAACACTGCAAGTAATTATATGTGAATAAGTATTTAAAGAAGCATTAAGTTGGGTAGGAAAGATATTGAAACAAATGTAATAATAAAATTTTTTATTTGGTTTACTAGAAATGAAAATAGTGTCTACAAATATATATAAAATATATGTATAGTAAACAAGCAATGAGCATCATTGAACACAAAAAAATGTGTTCTTTCCAGATGAGGAGAGTCCTGGTTCAGGTGACGGTATGTTATCTGCATTATAATGTTATAAAAAGTATATGTGTATTTAAAATATAATACGGTTACAGTGGCCTGTATATTGAATGTAGTTTATTTGGCACAGCTACAGCAGACTTGACATCTTCAGTACCAACTTCCATTTGAACATATTCATTATCTAAAATATATATAGTAAACAACCAATGAGCATCATTGTACACAAAAAAATGTGTTCTTTCCAGATGAGGAGGGTCCTGGTTCAGGTGACGGTATGTTATCTGCAATATTATGTTATTTTTAATAATGTGGATTTTGTAAGAAAAATAATGTGTAGTTTTTTTATGTATAATTATACATACTTGCAAATAAACTATATGTTTTGATGCATTGCATATACAGATGTATTTGAACAATTGAAATATTTACCCAATAATGGCAATAAGCTTGACAGCTAATGAAATGTTCTGTTCCACATGAAGAAGGTGACGGTATGTTATCTGCAATTATAATGTTATTAATTGTTGTAACTGATTTAAAACAAAGTAAGAGTTGGTACTGCCACAAAGTAGACTTATTATAAATGCAAATAACAATAAAATACATCAACTGATTCCAATAACTAAAATCAAGCTTAATATTTACCAGAGTGAACAATTATCTTTCTTGGGGGATCATTTGTCAAAACATGACTATGTCATTTTAGTCCTAAGAATTTCGTAGGTACAGCTAATTCGAACAATCTCCTAGAGCTTCCATCCTTGGTGATAAATTTGTCTTCAAAATGAAGCTCACACAGCTTGCAATTTTTTTGAAGTTGAACTGTCGTCTTTCCAGACAAATCTTCACGATTACAAGCCTGTAACCATAGCTGGGATCTAAAATATTTCAAGACAATAATAAGTTCAGGCTAATATCAAATAATACACAAATAATATATTTGCTGATGTATTATTTGCTAATATAATATGTTTATTGTTAGGTAGAATAAGTCAACACAACCTATCACAAAAGTTGTTAACTTCATGAAAATTCTATTCAATGTAATGTCAAAGAATACCTAGTCAAATATTTATTTCAGTAGTTTTTATATGTATGCCTAAATTAGCAAAAGAAACTTAAAGACTCACCTAACAGGGTCTTTTGGGAATCCAAACATAGATATACCTTCTCCTGTTCCCGAGTGACATCCCCGAACAGCACAAGTTATTCTTCCCATAGCTTCAAGTAATTCAGTAATCATTTTCGAAACAAGGGACAAAGTAAAAATTATACACAAAAATTGAAAAATTCCTTTTGTTTACCAAGCTGGTTGACAGACAACAGACAAAGTCAAATATGACAAGAATCTTATTATAAAAATGGCGACTTTCAGACATGCGCATACAAAAAAATGATCGGAAGCTTCGCTTCTTGTTGAGCTGGTGTATTCTTTGGTAAAGTATACACCTAGTGTCAAACTTGTGATGATTGAAATGTCATTCAAAATATAGTTTTCGTATGTCACATTAACCACTTACATATTTTCTTTGAAATCATAAATAAAACAATAATTACAACGTTACAAAATCGTTGCAGACTCTGACAAACAGGCGGAGTGGGCCCAGGAAGCGCTTCATCATCACAAACTCAATCAACCTTATATCGACAAAGAAGCATCAAATAAATGGCTCTCTGATTTCCAGAAACAGAAGGATTTATGATGGCAATTCATGACCAAGTAATTAATACCAACAATCACAAGAAATTTGTCATAAGAGATCCAAACATCGCTTCGGACAAGTGCAGAAGGTGTCAACAAACAACAGAGATGATACAATACATTTCGTCGGGATGTTCAGCCTCAGCTAACATTGAATACCTACGCAGGCACAATCAACTTTGCAGAATCATCCATCAGAAGTTGGCCAAAAAATTTGGTTTAGTTAACACCAACACCCCTTATTACAAGTACTGATCAGGGATAGGTGAATATTACCAGTAAGGGCTGAGCAAGTGTATACTTGAGATGACATAATAATTTATAATAATTATTTCAAAATTACTTTACAAAAAGAATATATTTAATCAATGCCTATTTTTAAACTATAGACCTACTTTTGAAACTCATAACTAGATTTTTTTAAACAATTAATGAATCCATAAAACAAAATATTAAGCTCTTCAGATGTATTAGTTATATCTTATAAGTTAAAATGTTACTTTAACCCCAAAATTAATTTATTTAAAACAATACATCATTACAAAAGTTGCACATAAAGCAATTTCAAGTTTCAAAGAAATATTAGTGATAGGGGGACAAATTTAAGAAATGGATATGTACATAATTATTCTTGATAACAATAGCTGGAGCTCTACATGTTGAAATAAAAATATAAAAAAAGACTATGGTTTGATTTTCCAAGCATATGAAACAAAATAACTATTTTAATTTGTTTTTATTTGGACATAGGTAATTATGATAAACGTCATTTATTGGTACAACCAAATGGCCATCAACCAATGTACTTTGGCCATCTTGGTCATAGTATTTCAATAATTAATGTAATTCACCAAATTTTCCAAGACTTTCTATTCAAAATTAGGCAAAAATAGATGAATTTCACTTACTCTTTAATTTCCTATGCTTCTTCTTTGTTGAGCATTGTAGATGCTGTTCGGTAAGTTCATTTTTATTATCACTATTCAACTCTTTTTTAACTAAAACATTGCATCCTTCCAAATTTGGACTAGTATTCACATGTTGTTCAATTGGACTGGAAATATTTTCAAGATACAGGTCATATGGCTCTTGTTTAATGTCAACATTCCAAAATAACTTTTTTTCTTCCTAAATAAAACCATTGTTTACAGAATCAGTAAATTCATCAACAATTATTATGAAATGATACAAATATTTATTTCTTGTCATCCATTTCACCATTATGTTAAAGAGTAGCTTCTAGCTAATCTTCGCCTTCTTGGGGCAAATGTGTTGTACACGTTTGTTAATAAAGACATTCATTCATTCATTACTTAACATACCACCTAAACTAGGTAAAATTATTCATGGTAATTTATATTTAGAACATTGTGAGGGAAATTTAAAATATGTCCATTGCAACAATTGGGAAAAAATGTACTTACTCACATGCCAGTTGTGGGAAGAATACTAATGAACTACTTTACACATAAAAACCAGATTAGTGAATATTATACCTCAATATATGTATCTGTTGGCTCATTCAATACTGAAGAAGGAGTATCTTCATATCTTTCAATAGTAGGTAATCCATTTTGAGATGCATTTAGACTTGCTGCTTCCACAATTACAAACCTAAAATAATTATAATCATATATTGGTATGTTAAAAATATAAATGAAGGAAATCTTCACTAATTTTTTTTTAATTCTTCTGTTGCTTACTTTTTAGGCACAGCATTAAATTTTAAAAAACGCTGACCACTTAAGTTAGTATAAAAATCATCTAACTCAAAATGGTCGGAGCATATAAGTGCATTTTTATTCTTCAACAGATCACTTTCTGTTATGTATAAATGTTCCATCCACGTTTTTCGTCTAACATTTTCCTTTGGGAACCTATAAAGAA
>CAJUYG010004216.1:0-17531 GCA_910591675.1 Galerucella calmariensis
GATTTGTTTCAGCATTAGTGGCACATTTTGAATTATGCCACTGTAGCTTTATGTTTTTTGACTATATTAGTCAAATGTGCCAATATATTTAATACATTGTGTTTATATATTTGATTTAATACGGATATATTTCAATAACTAAAAAGCATCTGGTATAATTTCGTTTTATTTAAAAATAACTAATAGTTTTTAATGGCACTTTTTATAAATGTCCATTGAAACTGTGTCATTTGGTTTCAACAATAGTGGCACATCTCACAAATATCACCTTTACTGGAAACAAAAAAGTAACTTAATAATTACTCATATAAAAACCCTAATAATCACAGTAAAGTTCATTAATAATATTCGAATGCCATAACAGCATGAAAAATTAAAATAGCTTCAAAAAATGCAGTTTTCTCCATTATATTCAATTTTGGGTTGCGCCACTATTGTCGCCAGTGAGCGATATATGAAAGTGAGTCAACTGAAATGGGATTGGAAACTGAAAAGTTTATCTTCCAAAATATTCGTTTTCTTCGAAATAATGAACATTGAAGAACGTTTAAATTTGAACCAACGTTAACCTACTTCAACCATCTGTTCGTTAATTTTATTGAAACGAAATATCCTGATTGAAAAAGTATTTACCATCATTCACTTCAACACCTTGTTCGACCTTTTCGTGATTTATCTCGAAACACCTACGTTCAGATAAATATGCGGACAACAAACGCACATGGATTAAATTCAGGTCGATTTAATTCGTATTTCAGATTAAAATTTATATGTCTCAGATTTAGATAGCTGCTTTTGGTAGGCTATTATATTATTATTATGTACCATAAAATTGTTTTCAGGTGACATTTATCAATGCGAAATGGGTCGATAGGTATATAAATGATTTTTGGTGATCTTGATACAATCAAGCTGATATCTTCTTATTTCAAATGCTTTGTGGTAGAGCTGTCAAACGTAGTATTTATATCTGGCAACGGCGAGTAAAAGTAAAAGAAACAGAGGTAGGTTCGCAGTAACTAGGTTCGTTCCAACCTACGATCAAACACCGTTCTGGAAAAATTTTGGAATCGTTAGGAATTGTTTTATACACAGGCGCAAACTTTGCACCGTCCCAGAACTAATAGAGGCTGGAACGGTTTTAGTGGTTTACTGATAGATAGAAATAAAAAATCAAAAGATATTCTCTTTTTTAATCTTTGGTTGGTATGGAAGAAACTCCCTCACTGGATTCTTTGAATAAAAAGTCGCTATCTCCTCCGACATCCATTGGGCGCGTTCAGCCACGCTAGCGCTAGGCAAGCGCTGAGTAAGCAGAGGGCAAATTTGACCGCTAAGTGACAGCGCTAGCTCTAGCGTTCGCTATTTTTTCCAGCGAATTTATTTTACGCTAAGCTGGTCAGCGGTTCATTATGTCAACGTCAACCCCAGGAAGAAATAATAATAATACCTAATAATACCCAACGAGAAACAACAATTCAAACCTTAAAATTTCTGTTGTTTAATTTTTATTAATGTTTAATCATGGCGGAGAATATCGAAACGTATAAAACTGTAAAGTTTGATATTGAGGGAAAAATATTGCGTGGAAATTAGAGGTGAAATCAGTTCCACAATATTATCCATAATATTATTTTCATCCGCCAGTTCTTCTAACATTAAATAGGCAAAAAGTTTTCCATTGAAGAGATAATATAAAACTTTATATTTATAAAATTAATTTAAGGGCTATGTGATGTTTGATATAGTATCAAAGCATAGACGTTCAGCCACTCGAGCGCTTTCACAGAGCGCCACTGCTAGCGCTAACTTTGCGCTAGCGTGGCTGAACGCACCCATAGGTATTTCCTGAATCACAAATATTTTATTTAAGCTTATACTCTTTTTATAACGTTTCACCTCTTCAATGGTTTGGTTAATACTTAATTTTAGTTTCCTAACACAATAGTTAAGTTGGGAACAAACACTTCATTTACGTCAATCTATAAAACAACAATCTTTGTAAACAACTGACAAATTACTAACTAACAGCACACGTCAGTCCTTACAGTTCCTCTTTTCGATCGAGTATCGATATTACCGTTCCGTTGCGGCTCTAGAACGATCACAAAATGGCTGGAACGCAAATAGAATCGTAATATTACGGTCACGAATAGCTTGGAACGGCATTAACTAAATGTACTTGCGCAGTGCCATTCTAGAATGGTTCTTTGCGAGGCTGGAACGTACCTTATTTCATTTAAAATTATTATCAGATATAGAAGTTCAGCACCCTATCAGAGAAATTGGTATCAACAATATCTTCACAACTCTAAAAAAAGAGAAACAAGGGTTGTGTGTATGCATCCGACGTGACATCATGGAATCTTCTTTAAAATAACGCAAATTGGGCAAAGGGGTGAATCTAAAGAAAGCAAAGCTAGTAGTATTCACTGCAAAACATAAAACCTCGAAGTTGACTATATCAAAACTGGGAAACCTGGGAATTATTTTGGATTCATTAGTATCTAACTCAATGTTCCCCACTCTCGCAAGATTATTTTCGGTTAGAAATGCGGACTACAACCATACATTGTACCGGTTGGTCCAATAAGCCGATATCTCGGAAATATATATATCAAACTATTCATGTTATAACTTGAGGAGAAAATATTTCTTGGTAAAAGTGGCCATAGAGAAATCGCTGGAAATAACTTTTAAGTTTCTAGGTTAACCGCTAGGGGTGTAACCTGTGAAGAAAAATGTAAAAACCAGTTTTTTGTGAAATATGCCCAATCATACCAAGTGATAAATAAGTAACTAGAAAGAGGCCTGAATTCCGTCTTGGTACTTTTTTTTAAATAAAGTGTGGGAAAGTGTATATGGATAAATACCTATAACTTTGTTTTGGATAAACCGATTTTAACGAAATTAGTGTCATTAGAAAGAGTGAAGATAAATTAATTACAACTACTACGAAACAATTGCAGTTAGTTTCAATTGTCATAGGCAGAGGGTACTTTTGAATGGAAACAAAATTAAAATTTGTTTATATTGAAAATGTTCCATGGGAACACCTAATTATTGTAAATTACAATGGAACTGGATTAAATTCTTAACAAAATGGCGCAAGTCCCCGTCAAATTTATTTTCGTATCCTACTTTGTTTCGAAAAAAGTATTTTTATTTGTATGAAATAAACAATGGTCAGATCGGCCTATTGGATCACCCGGTACATTGAGTTAATCTAGCTAGCCTATAATCCTGGATAGCTGTGAGGAAAACAAAGGAACTCTTGGAGGAGAATAGAAAAACTCAATATGTCATTGTCAAGCTCTAAGATAAATCTGTTCTGCGAACAGATTTTTCAAAGGGACGTCCTTTAAGAAGTGTCTTGGGGATCGATTTTGAATGTATTCAATTGAAATTTATAAGAAAGTTCGAAAATCAATATTATTACTGTAACTATTACAAATGCAAACTTTATATCAAAGAAAAGTTAGGTATTTTCTCTGTTATTGTGCAGAATTAACCGAAAAATCATAAAATAAACATTTCTTCTTAAAGTAGTGTAATTATTAAGTATTCTTACACTCACAATCGACTTAATTTTCCCCATCAATTTCCTCCTACATCTCCATTGAATAGCAAAGTATTGAATTTGAAATCTGAATATACACCGGGCAATTATATGCAACGTACCTGCACCGTAGCCACTCATGATTATACTTCTATCAGAATAATTTAGATAATCTGTCTATATTTGTCCGTAAAGATGAATATCTCTATAACATTCCTACCCGTACGTATTCTCTAATAAATGATCAATATTTTTGTTAGGCATGCAGCCTTCAATGCGATGTATATATACGATAATGTACATACGATAGTAATAATGCCGATTGTTATCTTTCTGTTGAAGAACATCTTCATGAATGTAATAAACAGTAAACTTTCAATATAGCTCTTACTATTTTCTGTTTTGTTATAATAACTGACTATTACGTTTATATTACTAAAATTGCCTATTAATCTGTAAGAAAACGAAAAGCTAGTTACTTTTTATAGTATTTGTGAAAGGGATCATGGAGAAATGGCTGTCACTAACAAAAAACTAATGTGTTTCCAATATTCAGGAGTAACGCTATATTGAAAAGAATCGTGAATGGTTAACTTTGTTGGTTAACATTTCAGATAATAAAAATGTGCAATAATCACTTCAGAATTTTGATTTTTGGTGGAATAGTATATATATTTCCTAAAATTATTTCATTCAAATATTTAATAAATTATTTCACTTTTGTGATTTGTGGTGGAAGGCTTCTCGTCGACAAAGCAGCATAAGTGCATAAGTGGAACTGTGCAGTAGTCCTCTGAATAAAAATTTTTGTTACCGGTTGCGTTATCCCTTAAGTACCTATCTGGATTACTGCACAGTTCCTGGGAAAAACAGTATCTTGGAGCACAGTTTCCTTGGATATAAAACAGTTCTGGAGATACAGTTCCTGGGAATAACAGTTCCTGGAAAGTCTGACTATTTCTGGGGCACAACTTCTTGTTTGCCAAACAGTTCCTGTTAAGCTGAAAAGTTTCCTAAATACCGTTCCTGCAGTAAATCCGTAGTACCCACATCGACAGCTACATCATCTTTATCTTCAAACAATTGTATTATTGTGCTAAGTATTTTTTGTTGTTGAATTCGCTACTAACTAACTTGGAACTGTAATTGATTACCTATCTGTTGGAGCATAAATATAGCCCTAGAAGTAGATGTTTGCTCTTAGTGAACCGTCTACTCTTTGAAAAGTAATATCCAAATTTGTGAGGCGTTATAATAGTATGATACTATTTTCTTGACATCTATTGATAACATTCTTTCCTCAAATATGACAATTGTTACAGGAAACTGTATATAAACAAAAAAAAAGAAACGGATTTATCGACCAATACTAATATTTGTATGCGAATCTTGAGTATCAACAGCAGTAACAGTTGAGATACAACAGAAATGGAATATCCAATAAGAAGCAGTAGAGCAACTGAGAAAGAAAGCGTAGAGAATGAAGAAATAAGAAAAGATTTAGTGATAAAAACATCACTGGAGTTTATTGAATAGCAACAGCTTGATTGGTATACATTTGCAAGTAATTAACAGAGAAAGGCCAATTGGAAAGCGAAAATACAATAAAACAACAACAAGGAAAGACTAAGAAACGCTTGGGACAAAGTAGATGGAACATTTTTCCTTTTAACTCTTATCCCTACTTAAACTGTTGAAAAAAATGGACCAAGCTACTCTCCCATTTTAAAATGTGAAAAAGTGGAACAAAATCTTTATTTTCTCCTTTTTTTAAGACCTATTCTCCAGTACTATTTATTATATCGGAAACTGGGAAGAACAAGCTCATATTCTCTAATTCTCTATCCATTCAAAATGTAAAAAAAGTAATATGAACTGCTCCATTTACTCCCATATCTTTTAACTGTATTCAAGCTGTCAAAAAGTAGTATAAACAGCTTCTTCCTGTCTTATTTTTCTACCCTACACTTATCTACTCTATCTACACTTATCTTCCTAACTAATTGAGCTGTGAAAAAGTGCGATTCACAATTCTTTCTCCTTATTTCAGCCTAATTAAACAGACAATTAGAATGAACAGCTACTTTCTCTAACCCTATTTTAAACAGTCAAAAAGGGAAGAGAACAGCTTAATTTTCTTTTTTTTATTGGTGAACCATTCTACCTATTTAAAGCACGCCTCAGTGTGTTTAAATCGAACTTTAAAACACGCGCGTTTTTTAAAGTTTCCATGGCAACATCAACAACTCGAGAAACGAAGTCTAAATGATAATTATTGATCTGACAGGAGTACTTTGTAACGTCAAAACCTTCATTCGAACAATATTTAACAATTTCAATTTTATAAATGAAAATGTAAAGTACAGTTGGTATTGTTTGAGGTATTAACATTTCGATTCTTCAAATCGGAAAAAATGGTATTTAAATTTATACTATTAACATCCTCAGAACTCAATGAGGTTGAACTTCCATCAAATTGCAAATTAGTTAATGTTTTCCTCATTTCCATGACAACGACGCAATTCAACCATTTTACATTATTAGTTCTTATTTGTATTAACGATAAAACGAGGAAGAAAACAAACTGGTGGTCGGAAGCTATTAAAAAAGAAGTCAAAGAAAAGAAAAACAAATGGAAAAAATACTTAAAAAAAATGTCAAGCGAAAACTACAGCGAATACAAGGTACAAAGGACAAAGGTGAAAGAGATGGTTAAGGAAGCAAAGCAAACATCCTGGGAGAAATTTGGAGAGAAATTGGAAGAAGACAAACATGGCAACCAAAAGCTTTTCTACAAAACATTAAAAACAATCAGGAAAGGAAGGAATACGAAAAATACATATCTTCTATCCAGAGATGGCAAACTGTTGACAGAGACAAAGGAAATAATGGAAAGGTGGAAACAACATTTCGAAGACATACTGACTGTACAACGAACGAAAACGGTAGAAGAAACAGAAATCTCAGAAGCAGAACAAGAGCAATGTGAATATGTACAGTTCGAAATAGAAGATGTGAAAGCAGCAATAAAAATGTTGAAAAGAGGTAAAGCTGCAGGTCATGACCAAATAACAACAGAAATGCTGCACAACTTGGGACACACAGGCTTTGAAGTGTTAACAATTCTAATCAATAAAGCTGCAAAGGAACACCGAATTCCTAAAGATTGGGAGATAGGAATAATACTGCCTCTACACAAAAAAGGTAACAATAGAGACTGTAACAATTATAGAGGTATTACATTATTAAGCATTGTGTCAAAAGTATACGAAAAATTGTTAGACTGTAAATTGAAAACCAAAATTGAACATCAGCTGGAAGACTCACAGAGCGGATTTAGAAGAGGAAGAGGAGTACAAGACCACATATTTACCATAAAACAAATGATTGAGAAGTTTCATAATAGCAATATGTATGTAGCATTCATAGATTTGGAAAAAGCTTTCGACAGTATCTCAAGGAAGACGGTATGGAACAGTTTAAGAAACAGAGAAGTCAACGAAGAACTAAGGAGCAGCATAGCCAGCTTATACCAATGCACCAGAAACTACATAAGAACAAATAATGCCGAATCTGAGCAGTTTCTAACTAGGGAAGGTTTAAGACAGGGAGGAGTTCTAAGCACCACCTTATTTAACCTTATACTAGACGATGTAATGAAGGAAGTTAAATCAAAAGCAAAGATACTTCTGATGGGCTACAGAAATCTGGAACCAACCTAAATAACAGAATGTGCCTTCGCAGACGATCTAATGATATGTGCCAAGAATCAAACGGACCTGCAAAACAATTTAAATCTATGGTATGAAGCACTGAAGAAATACAACCTAAAAATTAATGCGAATAAAACAAAAATAATGATGATCGGTAGAAACGAAGTCCAAACAGTTGTTAGTTTAAGCGATAAAGAATTAGAACAAACGGATAACTTCAAGTATATAGGTGTCTTGATAAACAAAGACGGGAAGAACGAAGCGGAAATTAACAACAGGATAGAAAGCGCAACCAAGTTGTACTATTCATTAAGTAACACGCTTGTGAGGAAGAAAGAAGTGTCGACGAAAACAAAGCTGATAGTCTACAAAACCATATTCAAACCGATCCTAATCTATGGTTGTGAAAGCTGGGTACTCACGGAACAACAGAAGAGCAAAATACAAGCCATAGAAATGAAATTTCTAAGGGGCATAAAGGGCATCACAAAAAAAGACCGAGTGAGAAATGACGTTATTAGAAAGGAATTGGAGGTCGAGCCGATCATAAACAGTATAGAACGACAACAACTGAAGTGGTTTGGACATATGGTAAGAATGGACAACTCGAGACAAGTCAAGTTGATATGGCAAACCAAACCAAAAAATAGAAGATCTAGAGGCAGGCCTAGAAGGAAATGGGATGATGTAATAGCTGGTATCCTGGGAAAAAGTAACAAGAGCTGGAAGGAAGGGAAAGAACTTGCACTAAATAGAAGAAACTGGGCGAAATTTGTGTATAAAAACGAATGAAATACTTAAGTACAAACCTTGTATGGACAAAACACCTTAACACCTTCGGGTATATTAAGGTTTATGATTATGATGATGATGAGTTCTTATTTCCATTTTTTGTTGTTGTAGTAGTAATAGATACCAGTATTTATAATTTGAAAGTGCACCAATAAAAAAAATAGCGTAAAGTATTCGTGGATAACTGGTCTCTAAAACACTTGATCTATTTCGAGCACTGCGGCTTCACCGTTGTGTTTTAAAGACCTTGATATCCACTTATACTTTAATATACTATCTTCCACTACTAGTTGACAATTATTGCTTCTTCTAGCCAACTGAGAAGTTGAATTTCTATATTAGTGGTTAATAATTTTCTTTTATTAACCTAGGTCAATAATGGACAAAATCAAATATTTCGAGAATTCAGGGAAAGTAGTTCAACTAAAACGTGTGCAACATAATTTGTATACCCAGGAGATTGTATATTGTATTGTATTGTATAAATTCGCGCTTAACCAAAAATGACTGATGACATAACAAGTACGTTCATAATATATCGAGAACTGAGAGTGTACTTGTCAGTCAGATGACGGAGTAAACGCTTCTCGTGGTGCGTTTGTGAACTATTTTTAATTTTTATCTTAAATTTATAGTAGTCGAAAAAA
The DNA here is from genome assembly GCA_910591675.1 of Galerucella calmariensis. NCBI lineage: Eukaryota > Metazoa > Arthropoda > Insecta > Coleoptera > Chrysomelidae > Galerucella > Galerucella calmariensis. The sequence goes on from CAJUYG010004216.1 coordinate 8,712, forward strand.
TTCTATTATACCATTGTGTTGAAGGCATTTATAAACCTCGCACCTTATTCCGCTCGGGGCAAGTCACTCGCGAAATCTTGGTGCTCGGTGAATAATAATAGTCTTCACCACCTTGGTGTATAATATACTATTATTCGTTATCCTTTCTTAAACTGTCAAAAATTGGATGGAATAACATGGAAAATGTGTAAAAAGTTCTACAAGCTTTAAAGTAACTTTTCCAGTTTCGGTTCCAATTGAATTATTAATTTTTATCTACAATAACAATGTTTTTTGGTTTTTTCAATACAGCCCGAGTCCGTATACAACCGTGGATATATACGTGTGGAGATTGGTTTTATTAAATGTTAAACAGAAACGTTACGAATGTAGTTAATAGTTTTGTTATCTATCTTCACATAACTCAGTTCTGTTTTAAGTCATTTGGACTAAGTCACGACCAAAAAAATTTAAATTAAAATGCTGTCCAAACTGATATTTGATAATTGAGTTGTATGTACGTTGTATTTGAAAGCATATAATTCCAATAAATGAAAATATACCTAGTGTTCCAATGGAAGTTTCAATATATATATAATTAAATGAGAAACCAGTTGTCAGCTTATGGTTCGTGGGAGGTATATCATGGAATAGCTAGTTTTGTCAGAGCAACTTTTTTCATTTTAACAAATTCCTGCATTATCAAATATAATTTTCTTCGTATTATTATTAGTAGTAACGAAATAAAAAATTACTTCCATTTGTCTTCATATTGCGTATGAATGATAAATAATCTGTTGATGATAAACAGTTCTTTGTCATTGTTTGTTATCGTTAACATTATTCGTTTATTTTTATCATTAAATGACTTTTATTTAATATAGCATCTCGATAATGGTTATTTATTGTTTCGAATTGGCACAAAATAATTCTTGGTCGTTTTGTCGAATGTCATGGAACAATAATTTCTAATCTGATTTAAAGTTCCAGCGCGTAACGATTACAAGACGCTGCGCTCGTTAAAATCCATAGGCATGTACCAGGTGTAATACAAGGGCAATTGTCTGTAGAACAAAATGGAAATAACAAGAATAAACCACAGAAGATTACTAGCTCACAGTTTAACAATGTTCCATGTGAAATATTCCAATATTCCTAGTGAAATATTCCAATCAGAAGGGAAAAACTATGCAGCTCAAAATGTTTTTAGTTAAATGTTCAAAGTAAACATGTTCCAAGTAGAATATTGCAATATTTCAAATGAAATATTCCAAATTTAAGGGAAAAAACGATGCAGCTCAGTATGGTTTTAATTAAATGTTCAAAGTAAACATGTTCCAAGTGAAATATTCCAAGTATAAGGTAAAAAACGATGCAGCTCAATATAGTTTTAGTTAAATGCTCAAAGTAAACATGTACCAAGTGAAATATTCCAAGTATAAGGTAAAAACGATGCAGCTCAATATAGCTTTAGTTGAATGTTCAAAGTAAACATGTTCCAAGTTAAATATTCAAAGTAAAGATGTTTCAAGTGGAATATTCCAATAGTCCAAGTATAATATTTCTAAGTAAGGTAAACAAGTTCTAAGTGAAATGTTAAAATTGACGCGATACAATATGTATGTAGTTAATGGCTGTCAGTGAAATGTACCGAATAAACATGTTCAGAGTAAAATATAAAAAGCAATGCATTACAATAATGTTCTCGATGAAATGCTCGAAGTAAAAGTTTCAAATCAAAATATGAAGAGCGGTGCAGAGCAGCAGTGAAATGTTCCAAGTGGAAATGTTTCAAGTGAAATGTTCCAAATAAAATGTGATGCATTACAAGTGTTTCTGGTTAGGTTTTCAAGGATAAAAAACAATGTGACCCAATATATTCTAAGTAAAAAATTCGGAGTGAAATGTTCCAACTAAAATGTGATGCATTACAAGTGTTTCTAGTTAGGTTTTCAAGGATAAAAAACAATGTGACCCAATATATTCCAAGTCAAAAATTCGGAGTGAAATGTTCCAACTAAAATGTATAACACAAATTCAACACGATCTTTCTAATTGAATCTTCCAAGTGGAATGAAACAAGTAAACATGTTCCAAGTGAAGAGTTCCAGGTCAAATGCAACACAATATATTCCAGTTGAAATGTCATTTCATGGTTATTCCGTTGTACTTACTGGATGTTTTGTTGTGAACTGTAGAAGGGTTTAATGTCCTTTTTTTATGACAATGTGGTTTGTCCTAGGTAATCAATTTGGCTTTAACAATTCCGAATATAATTTTCATCATTTCAAGAAATGTAACTATTTTATATAAACTCTCTATTATCAGTAGGAACTATTACGAACTGTCACTTGAACTTTCTGCTAGTGTCGCCACTGTTTAGTTTAGTTTAGTAAAATCCAGTTGTCAATGTCATTTTCCGTTTTGCAAGTTCACATAATAATAAACAGTCAGTTCTGACAACTACTGTTACCTATATAGCAATAGCCACCTGGTAAATTACCCATCCAGTAAAACTAGGAGAAGTCTAGTTGAAGAAAAATCTCAACTTTTTGATGAACTTTCGGATTGTTTGGAGCATGTTTTTGTACAAAAATATTCGAAATACTTTTAGTTAGTTTTAAATTTACTTAGCGAAATAAATCATCCGGTTAATCCTCTATATGTTTTCTTGGTGATTCTATTTTAAGTATTTTTAAATGTATCATCAATAAATCTAATTTATTTCTTATTTTTCGAATAACTATCGCGATTTTAAATGGAGAACGCTCGCTGTATCAACCATTATATTCATTCTGGAAGCAAATAATTGACATTTTGCTCAGTACATACGGCTCCAGTTAACAAAGAGTTTAATTTATGGTATGAATTAAATGAAAATAGTAATTTATTAATGTAACCTTCAACAAATATACAGACAAGATTTGCACACAGAGAATAGTGGGGCGAGATATATATTATAAATAATTTACTACCGCTTGTGTGTGTATACACCAGTTCTTGCGGAATTAATTTATGGATTAGTCGGATTAAGAAAATGAATGGGGTGTTTATAAGATATGACAAAATAAAAAGGTTGATTCCATATACTAATTACTTTTAAGGAAAAACGTGGATGCAAAGATAAATCGATATTAATTCTGAAGATGCTCTGCAGGAACTTATACCTCAAGTTAAAGACGCACCTTGGGAGAGACACAAATGCAAATTCATTAATTGTTCAGCAAAAGCGCTTTAAGTTTTTCAAATGAAATTTTGCTTTTTGGCTGTGAAAAGGAAAACACTCATGAGAAGTTAAATTGAAAATTATGTAAATTGTTAGATGTGTATATTATTCTCTATACTCAATTATTATTATGATATTATGCAAAAGAAATTTTGTTTTTCCTACGAAATAACCTCTTTTATACAGAGTTCGGCAAAAGTCCGGGACCGGATAAATATCAAAATATAAATTTTTGAGAAAATCTTTTTATACCATAAATTTAACTTCAGCTTGAACTATAATTTGAAAATATTTTGTAATATACAGGGTGTTCCAATAAAGTGTGGCGTATCAAAGTTATATTTTTTCCTATGGAACACCCTATATTTCATTGCATTTTCTGATTGCCCCTAAAAAATATGATACTTCTTCATGATGGTGCCCTATACCTAAATACAGAGGGTTCCGAGTTATGCTGACTATTTTAAAAATGTGAACATTTCGAAAAAAAATAATAACTCATTGATATAACAATTTCTAGCAAATTTCCTCTTACATCGAATTAGCTGAACATTTGTTGAATGTATTCCACGTTTGAGTTTCAAATATCTCTGCGCAGGGTGTTCAGAATTTCCAGATTCATTATTAGATCATTCAATGTGCAAAATCAGGCTTATTTTAAATGGAACACCCTGTATTTTAATAATACATCATATTCGAAAAAATTTCCTCTTTCGAATGGTATAAGGGTATTACACTTTTCAATTTACAATTTTCTTAAATTGTATGCTAAATCGATTTTAAAACATCTGCAATTCTCTCTAAATTTCAAACTAATGATCTTGGCTTAGTTGTTGTGAGAATCTTTCAAGCCTCCAGAAAATATAGGGTTTTGCTATCCTATACCGGGTGGTTAAAAAGATATAGCCACCCTCACAGAAAAATCACTATCCACTTAGAGACATTTTATGGAATAACAAAAAACAAAAAAGTTTCACACAATACGAGTGTTATGTTGCTTAATTATTATTTTTTTGACAATTAAAATAAAACATGAATGAAAATGGAACTAACAACTGAAAGTAATAACCCTTCTGTTATTTTATAAAATGTCTAAGTGGATAGTGATTTTGGTATGAAAAGATTTTCCCAAAAATTTATATTTTCTTCGATATTTGTCCGGTCCCGGACTTTTGCCGAACTCTGTATCCATGAAATTTTGGGGAAAATTATAAATGTGTCTTATTATGAATAACGATATAAATAAGGACAAATTCATGGTGGAATTTGTGCTTCATGGAAAAAAAATTAAAACAAATTCATAATGACCAAAAGTTTTGGAACAAATTATTGTAAAAGTACTTATAATATTTTGGAAAACTGTTAATTAGCTTGAGTACCTAAATCATATGTTCTTCTCCTAGAAATTGGAATGGTACTATTACTTCAGTTGAGGGTTTTTTTTCTTATCTAACGAGCTGCCAACTTTTATTTTTAGTAATATCCATTTGCCAATAAAATTAGTTTTGGAACAGTAACGGTAAGCATATTCTGCTAGCGACCATGCCATCGGATATTAGCTGGACGAGTTACAATTCTGTTCTTGTTTTACCGGATATAGTTGAGCTTTAGGAATAATTTGACATCAACAACTCATTTTTGAAAATGTTTGCAAGATGCGATATTGTGAAGCCAATATTCGTTGACCTTGCCACAGATCATTGTCGAATTTGGTTATCGCCAGTTACTATCGGAATTGCATCGTTTACTATCGTTGGATATATTTCTAATGTACTTTCAATCAGACTTTTTATGGGGATGAAGTTAGTCGCGATATTTTAGTCGCGTTTGGAAAAAACAGGGACCTGGGGCCCATGAACTTAAAAATTTTCAAAACAAAATTGACTGGACTGGAAAATTATCAAGAATAGATAAAAAAATAGGGGAGGGGAGAATGTAATCTAGATTCAGAGTACCACAATAGATCTGAAAAGGTGGCAGTGAAATATAATAATAGGTACATAACAAACTGTAACGTTATATTTGGACACTATCATTGGAATATTTAAATATCTACCAGACGGCGAGTACCTGTCGAGACGTCGAGAACCTGTAGCACCAATCACCGCTGAAAGGCAAATTTTTACATTTAATGCGCGACGGATAATCTCCGTTGGTGAGGATCAGTATACACTGATATTGGTCAAATATCAGAGAGAGAAATTAAGAACACACTACGAATATGTAAATTCTTTCTCGAAGTGGAGCCTGTGGGCAGGAAAGGAATATACGTATGTCGATTGCTCATCGCATGGTTCAATGTGAATGCACTTTGTACCTGCGACTTCGTACCTGCCACTTTGTACCTGCCAATTTGTACGTGACATTCCGGTGACATGAGGTAGTACCATGAACTGAATTCCCATGGATTAACAGACATCTAGGACCTGTCCGAAGAAACAAGGAAAGTAAAATCAACGTCAAAACAACGTGCTTCAACAAACAACAACAACATTTTTTTTATTCACTGTAATATTAGATTTAAAATCATTACACAACTTGTAAATTTAACAACGTTGTTCATATTCCTTCCCTTCCAGCATTTCCAGGTTTAATGGTATAGAGTTGTGAAGTGAAAAACAAGTCGACTAATATTATTCAGGGTGGCGCCCACTTACCTTTCTTGATTAACTTTAATTACATTCCTTAACTTATTAAATTCATTTGGTTTCTTAACTTCATCTATTATCTCATTAACTTCAATATAACTTTTGGGTGAAGTAAAGAGAGAAGATTATTGAAATTTATATAATTAAAAACAGACCATATTTCGATAGGCTGCAAATATATACAAATAAAATCGAGAATAACAAGGACAAAAAAATAATCCTGTCCCATCTATAATCCTATGGGCGTCCACTCTGTTAGTTATCTGCTGCTAGTCGTTTTATTTACCTAATCAAGTTATAAATAAACAATCCGTGTTAATTTCCAAGAAGAATAAAAAATATCTTTTCTTTCATGTTTAATTTATAATTTTCCTACGTAAATAAATAATGTAACAATATTGAACAATTAGAAATGATATCATTACACGCAATGCCGACCTACCTACAAAATATTTTTGTTCGCCGATACATTATGGGTGATTAATACAATTTATCAGTGGGTGTCGATTTTTGCTTAGACGAATTCCTTTCAATATTGGGGTATATTAATGGTAGATACACATAATTCAAAACACTCAAAAATGTAACAGAAATGCTATAAATATGATCTAGCATAATGAAAAAGGTTTTGTGAAGCAGCAAAAATATCCTTGATTGAAATTTGTAATATGTCACTGGACAATTCGAAAAAATTGAAGGTGGCAGCCGTAAGCTAAGCGCTGTCGGCAAAAACATTGGACATTTGCACTATAATATTGTTTATAACTGTTACTTTATTATCCTTTCAAAAATAATCCCTTGGTGCAAAACTTTTCAGCAACGCTGTATATCAAACATGGTAACAGCAGAATTACGTGAATTTTAATATATTTCGAATATAACGTTAATTTTTGTTCTTTTTTTGTCACAGTGACCATGACATCTTTTTTTTTGCTTGACCTATCAAAAACTTTTTATCCTCACCTCATGCTTTGTTGGCAACTGTCAAAATTTAGATCCGAGGGCATTACACTTGACGTTATTCCATATCTCCTTTAACACTTTGTAACCATCGACATCAACGCTCGATTAGATCAATCAGATCAATAAGATTATTATTTTTCCATTGTATTCGACATTCGAGTCCGCTGAATTATGCAACTCTCAACTTAATTGATCATAATCAGTTCATTAACGAACGCAGCTTACTATAATATTGTCAAGTACGAGATGATGAAGATTATTAATCTAGATTTTATTGTTAGAATTCAGTGTGAGTGAGTCTATGATGAGAGATGATGTTTGTAACGGTCTTATACAGATTAAATTAATCGAGGATGAGCTGAGTTTTCATTTGAATATGAAATTAAATTTGATTATTCAACGAATTTGAAAACTCCAATTATATTTAATTGAATTTATTCAATAACATTTTTATTAGAATGTTGAGGTATAAGTTGAGTCGTAAGGAGGAATGGTTAGGTTAGGGATCCAAATACCATTACCAGACTTAAAAATATTGCCATGCAATGGTACACAGATGACTCAAAAGCAATAGAAGGAACTGGGATAGGAGTGTTCGGGCCAGGAACCAAGCAATCTGGAAGCTTGTGAAAAATCCCAAGTATTTTTCAAGCGGATAAGGGAGGATACAGAAGATAAAGGAGTATCATAGTGTCGGATAGTCAAGCAGCCATTAAAGCACTGAGCTCTTGTGTAATAAGCTCCAAAATGGTGTGGGAGTGCCTAGACAAACTAGGCGAGAACAATATATTCACCTTACTATGGATTGCAGGACACACTGGAATAGAAGAAAATTAAATAGCAGATGAACTAGCAAAGAGAAGGACTGAAATACCCTTTTGGGGGCCTGAGCCCCTTTGCGGAATCAGTCCCAATGTAGTATTGGAAAAAATAGGTGAAGCCGAAAAGAAGAGGAGATCTGACCAATGGAAAAATCTAGTAGGGTTTAGACAATCAAAGATTCTTCTGTGGAGATCAAATAAATGCATAAGTCTAGGTAAAACTCCGCTAAGAGTTTTAACAGGGATCCTTACGGGACATTGCCGCCTGAAAAGGATCAAAATAGTGGAGGGAGAAGAATGTAGACTTTGTGGCACAGAAGAAGTAACCTCCATCCACATACTTTCTAATTGCACAGCACTTCAGAATCCTAGAGCACAGTACTTGGGAGATTACTGGATAAAGGAGGAGCATTTACCTATGTTGAAGCCTGCCAATATCCTAAAATTTCCCCAGGAAAGAGGCCTAAAGGACATACTAGTTTCTGAGAATCTCCTCATGAACTAAGTAGGAGAGAAGAGAGAACAAAGAACATTAACAGATACCTAAACCTTCTACATATATCTATTCCTCAAGCGATCCCCCAACTAATTTTCTCCCCCCCTCCATGGATAATAAAATTACCAATATGTGATACATCGTTGACAAGTTTTGATAAGAACGAAACAAACAATATTCTAATTAGAAAAATTCCACGAGAAAATATCTTATTTACAACAATATACCCATGCCTCCAAAACGGATACTGGAGTTGGAGCAGCACTTTTAACTCCAAATATGATAATAAAATTTAGACTACCGTATATTACAAGCATTCTAATTGGAGAACTGTATGCGATATTTCAAGCACTACAGTATGTACAAAAAGTACGAGGAGTAATAAACCCTAATTAAGTATGCAAAACCTTTACAGGGAGCACCATGAAATTTTTGATAAATCTCTTACTTTAAATTACATTTCTTCCGTAAATCTAAAAACCAGGTAGATCGACCCCGTATTTGTTTCAGTTGTAGCAAAGTTTAGGGTTTCTTCATTGTTAAAGGATTAGCAGATAAGCAATAACGCAATGCAGTGGTGTGTATTTTAGGAAAAAAATACGTTTTAATTTATAATATAATAAAAAATGAAAAGAAATAGTTATTGGAATACATTCATTACTTACATTTTATTCTATATCCGACTCG
>CAJUYG010004218.1:0-17527 GCA_910591675.1 Galerucella calmariensis
GTATCTCAGAAGTATTTGAAAAGTGGTTTATTACACTTAATCCGGCAACATAAAGATAACTGTTGGAAATGTTTAAATTAATACTGCATATTGCTCTACAATGCTATTAATTTTATAGTATTGTTATTGCCAGAACATATTATCAATTGTCATATTCTTTTCAATTTAATTGTAATAAATATAATTAAAGTAACTTGACTATCTGTAATTCTCCACCATCAACAATGGCCATAATTTGTTTGTTGTCGATGTGAATCTGAATCTTCTTATGTTTGAATAAGAAACGAAACAGAAAAAAGTCTTACATTTTGTTTAATGCGTAGGTTTATCTGAAAAATATACTGCAGATCAGAGGAGAAATCGACTTATGACTAATGTCTTTGCTATCAAGGCATATTTAATATATTTGGAACACGACTGTTGACTACGTTTTCGGAACACACCCTTTAGTAACTAATCTGGTAACTTTTAGTGGTGTGAGTAAGGCTTTTCAAATTACTCCTCCTGTTTTTTAAATGAACTATAGGTTAGGTTAGGTTAGGTTAGGCGTGTGGTGAGTGGGTCTATAAGGCCCTCCACTGCGACTCGCAAGTCTATTGTCTATTGTGGCTCACACGTCCAAGTTTTAATATAATTTTCTCGTCTAATCACTAGACAACAGCTTATTATTGAATATCCAAAATGTATCCGAAAAAATACAATCCTCTTGTCTTATTATAAGTGATCAAAAAATTCATCCATTTTAATTTAAAACATATCGGTCGAAAGTCAAAAGTTAAATGAGCCCGAATAGTGTTTGGTGAGAAATTCGGTACGTTTTAATGTTCACCATATTCTCTTGTAAAAGGAAATTTAGTTGTTGGTTGGCCTTGGGGCAAGGAAGTCCACTCCTACCCCTAGAGAATGGACCGAACATTTATTTGGGTTATACACCGACATGGCGATCTTTTGTCAAAGGTTAATTCTACTATCATCCATTTTGTAATCTCTCGTACCTGTTTTGAATTTACATGACCGTATTGTTTCAGGGAAGATATTTTAAATATATACCTTGACCTGTCTACTAACTGACTAAAATATCTCTCATATATATTTTGAATGTTTTCTGCAAGTACCTGAATTCAAGTTTAGTGAATTTAATTTGCATACTGATGTAGTGAAAGGTATTTTAAAATTTCATGAAATGGTGGAAAAATATTGTTTTTCCACTACTAGTTGTAAAGTTGCTTCTTTTAGCCAACTGAGAAGTTGAATTTCTCTATAATATGTACAAAAAGTACGAGGAGTAATAAACCCTAATTAAGTATGCAAAACCTTTACAGGGAGCACCATGGATTTTTTGATAAATCTCTTACTTTAAATTACATTTCTTCCGTAAATCTAAAAACCAGGTAGATCGACCCCGTATTTGTTTCAGTTGTAGCAAAGTTTAGGGTTTCTTCATTGTTAAAGGATTAGCAGATAAGCAATAACGCAATGCAGTGGTGTGTATTTTGGTAAAAAAATACGTTTTAAATTATAATATAATAAAAAATGAAAAGAAATAATTATTGGAATACATTTATTACTTACATTTTATTCTATATCCGACTCGGAAGAGGAAGAATCGTTGTTGACATTAATAATAATAGGGTCGATTAAATCATCACAAATATTGTCAATTTTCCACATATTTGCCTCTACTTTGATAACATGCTCGATACAGTTTGTCCAATTTTCCTTACTAACATGATTTACAGCACTCTCAAACAATTTCACAACATCGTTTATTTTAAAAGTAGTATTTTTTTTCCAACTTCCCCCTTTACCTGAGCCCATATTAATTCTATGGGATTAAGTTCACAATGATAAGGGGGAAGTCGAAGAACTGATATACCACGAGAAGAAGCCATTTCTTCTACAATATAGGTTTTGTATTTATTCTTGTTCATTTTTGCAATTCTGTAAAGTTCTTTCCTTAGTGGATCTTTTGGAAACTCGTAACCGTGAATGGTAACTTGCGTTGTCCATAACAATAACAGTCCCTTTTGGAATCAGATCCAACATTTGAACAAACCATTCCTCGAAGACATCCCCATTCATATCTTCGTGATAGTCCCCCGTGCGTTTTGAAATAAAAGTTAATAATCCACCATCAACAAAACCTTCAGAACTTCCAACATGGACAATGATAAGTCTTTTTCCTTTTCCAGATGGTGGCTGCAAACCTAACGACAAACCTTCCACGAATGCCTGCCTTCCGCTTTTAATGTTTTCATCTTGCCAAGATTTGGAAACTGTATATCCAGCATTTATCCATGTTTCGTCTAAGTAGAAGATTTTCAAATTTTCATATCAAAAGTTCAGTAGCGTACAAATTTAAGGGGATACAAAAAATAATAGTTCTTTTTCAAATTGGACACCCTGTATATTTTCACATTTTTGGAATGGTATTTTTTTTTCTAATTTCAAAAATATATAATATGCTATCATTACCTTGTACCGTTTTTGAGGTATGAAATGTTGTAAATCTTAGTTTTAGTAATTACTGTAAATATGAATGATAATTTATCAAAGGAAGCTATGAAAATGACAACTAATATGTTTGATAATTAACATTTTTCAGATAAAGTAATGAAAAATGTCATTTTCATAGTTTACTTTGATAAATTATCTTTTTCATATTTACAGTAATTACTAAAATTCAGATTTTCAACATTTCATAATTCAAAAACTTTACATATTATATATTTTTGAGATCAGAAAAAAAGACCATTCCAAAAATGGTAAAATATACAGGGTGTCCAATTTAAAAAATAACTATTAATTAATGTATCCCCTTGAATTTGCACGCTACTGAACTTTTGATAGAATATTAAGAAAATTCAGCTGTAACCAAACAACTTTTATACAAGATTTTTTTTTAAAGTAATAATAACGATGATAGGGAGTGGTAATTTATAATGAATAACCCTGTACTTGTTTTGTGATTTTGTGGATTTTTTGGGGAAATTTCAGGACCTTGCGACTATTTCTCACTTTTTCGTGAATATTTTCGCTTTCTCATGTGATTTTTGTAAAAATTTCCCAGCATTTTTGTTTATTTCCTTATATTTTTGTGAAATATTCCACTTAGCTTGTTTTTTTGTGAAATATTGGTTTTCCTGTAACTTATGATATCATTTAATAGGTTTTGGGATTTTTTGAGCTTTTTTTGTAATTTTTTTTGTGAATATATGGAATATTTTCTAGTCAGTGACATTTTTGTTTATCTTCCTACTTTTTTGTGCAGGTTTTATCTTTCAATTGAAATTTTTTGGAGCAGTCGTCATTATTGACGAATTTAATAATAATTTTTTTCTATACTTTTGCATTTATGTTAATTTTTCCACTTTTCTGCATTTATAGTGGAATTTTCTTGAATGTAGAGACATTTTCCTGAATTTTTTGTGAAATATTCTTAGAATTTGTTATTTTGTAAACTTGGAATTTCATTGTATTTTCCCCACATGTTAATGAAATATTTTGGATTATTACACGTTATTGGTATTTTTATAAAAAAAATTTATCTCGGAATTTCATACAATCCAAATTAATTCCCAAAATACAACAAAAAGCATAAAATTCCAGCTAATTAAATTTCAAAAGCGACACATGAAGTGAATTCGTTTCATGTCCGAAGAAATTGTCAAGAAACTTGTCGCCTTTTCACAACCATAATCAATCAGCCCAAAAATGTGTAGAAGATGTAAAAGCATATCGTCAAATTCTTTAATAAAGAGAAATTTTCCAACAAATTTCCTTTGTAACAGTATTAACTTCACCAATTATGAAAATGTTCTGTAAAGTTAATTTCCATTTTGCCTATATACCTTATTAAAACTTGACTAAATGAAATTGATATTTGTTAAGGAATCCCTCCTCTTACATTTATATCTGCTAAACAGAATTATAAAGTTCTCAGTTTCGCTAATGTTTCGAGCTGTTGCTTATTATGGAATTCATTCTAAACAATATAATATTAACTGACAAAAATTACGAAGAGAATCTTAAATTGTGGTACTTTGAAGAAAGACATCTGGGGGTGGACACATTTAAGAATAATTTCTATAGCTGTAAAAATATGAAGAACAAAGCAGTCAAGGTCAATAATATATATGGTGGTGCCCATGGCTCTCATCAATCAATCAAGTTATTGGTACATTTTGTTTAGAGAATATTTTCTCTACTTCCACATTTATGATGATATATAAAACGGAAAACACCCAGATTACGGTCCAGTAAATTTTTTTCTCAGTATACTGGTCTTTTAAGAGGACACTCCCAAAATTTCAGTTCAACATTCATAATTTTGTAGCACACAACTTTTCGAAGGTAAAGAAGTAACTTTATAAAAAAAACCTTTTACAGATTTCGTACGCCCCCCGTATTTACGTTGTGAGCCTGCTTTCGCGTATCGATTTTCTGGATGCTCAGAATGGTCCAAATCGCATCTCAGCCACGAGGCAACGTCAGATTCAGGACTACGGCCGTCAAATGTCAAAGCTATGTGGGCGTAGCATGCTTGCTCAAATCTATTAAAAACATTATGAATTTGTTGAAATTTGAATTGTTCGTTACAAGTTTTGTTGTTATTTTTATGCTCAAAGATGTTTCAGGTGAGTGGTGTTGTTTAAAACAGGATTCCAATCCTTACAAATCTCAACAGGATTTGAATAAAATAGAATAGACTTCACAATTGGAAGTATTATGATAGTAAAAAGTAGATATGATTTAGGACGTTAAAGTTGAACATAAACGAGATACTTTTTTTAGCAATTAAACACATTGAGGCGAACCCAGACGCAAAAAGGCTCTATGACGATCTGCTCAGTAACTATAATCGTCTTATTAGACCTGTCATCAATCATACAGAGACGCTTACAGTGTGGCTTAGTTTAAAATTGTCTCAATTGATTGAGATGAATTTAAAAAACCAGATTATGACTACGAATTTATGGGTGGTTCAGGTGAGTAGAGTGAGAATTTTTTTAAGATACATCGGGTATTGAATTATTGCTATAGTACATTCAATATCCTTCTTGGTGTGCGTCATCATTTGTGACGTATATATCCGGGTTTTGGGTATGTCGTTTATTTTATTTGCTATTTAGACATATAGCCAACCTTAAATTTGACAAATAAAATCATCAGGATCGTATTCAGCCAAATTCGAAAATGCTATGAAATTAATAATCGCCAGCTTCTTTTTCTAACTGAAAATACTTGAGAACTTTCAAAATGCTGATGTTTTTACGTGTATATGTAAACAACAAAGTACAGACCTGACGGAACATTAGAAAAAGACGAAAGACACTTTGCCGCTACGAAAGGTACGTCTACATCCTATTTTGAATGTGGTAATTTCTCCCGATTGATAGGTCGCGCTCATGCGTAATCTAAACATCAACTAATCAAATGTCTTAAGTCAAAGATTAGGGTTAACGTTTGTATAACATTTAAACGGTTCATTATTGTGACATTTTGATTAGGATTAATCACAGACCTGCCTTTTTTCAATTTCTTTCAACGTAACGTGTTAGAAGGATATTAACAATCGGTTATTATATGAACTCTATGCTCTTTTCCATACAAAAGTTTCATTTTTTTCCAGAAATGGTATGATTATAAATTAAGATGGGATCCCCTGGAATATGGAGGTGTAGAAATGTTATATGTACCTTCTGAACATATTTGGCTGCCGGACATTGTTCTTTTTAATAAGTAAGTTTTTTAGTAGATTGTTATATTGCTTATTATAGAAAAAGGGCAGTAACTAATTTTGGAAACAAACCGATGCAATATGTCACTAGCCAAAATGATCGAAAAGTGTTTCAAGCTGACAGTTAGCAAATATTACAGAATAAAAATATAAGATGTTTCACTCGTTCGAATTAATCGCGTAAAAAAAATTATAAAATTATAAAAAAATTATAAAAAATGCCGAGAAACATCAACTTTTGAATTGAGTTATGCGTTATGTAAACATAAATTTAAATGTACAGGGTGATTCACGCAAGTATGGCATAGTCGGTTTTTTTATGAAACACCCTGTATATTTGCATATTTTTGAAATCCTCTTAATGAACCGATTCCAACCGACAGAACTGTAGATATTGGTCAGCAGAGAATCCTAATTGGATGCGTGAGACACATACTCAGTACCCTCAAAAGGTGAACGTTTGGACGGTATCATAGGCGACCATATTATTGGTCCTATATTTATAGATGGAAATTTGACAGCTGAAAAATATTTAAATATGCTTAGAAATGAAGTTATTCCTGCGTAGGCAAACTTATATCCCAACGCAATAGATCCCAGCTTACCGAATGAAAATGTTTGGTTCCAGCAAGACGGGGCAACACCTCATTATGCTTTAATGGTAAGAACTTATTTAGATGAAATCTTTCCCAATAAATGGATTGGACGAAGACGTAGTATTGAGTGGCCAGCTAGATCGCCAGACCTTACGCCGTTAGATTTTTTTCTGTGAGGTTATCTCAAGAACAAATTATATGCAACACAACCAACTAGCATTGTAGACCTGAAAGACAGGATAACTACAGAAATACGGAATATTTCACCTCAAACTTTAAACAAAGTTAAAGAGGAGTTCTATAGGAGACTGTGCTATTGCCAACAACTAGGTGGAGAAAATTTTGCGTCTCTTTCTACTGTTTTAACCTTGTCAATCCAAAAAATACGCATTATTTAAAGATCAAAATTTAAGATTTAGTGGCCCTATTATTCTGGTGGCTAATGAATATGTTTAATTGAATTTGTGATAAATATCTGCTAGATTATCAATAAGTATCACAAAATTACTAAGATGCTGGATAAAAACTGTGAATTGATTCATTTTAAAAATTCATGTTTATTTTTCACTCACCTTCTCAAATTCATTTCCCGAACATTTTTCGAAATAATTAACATTTAAAAATAAACCTTTGTGGAAAAGAATCCTAATAATTTAAATATATATTTCTCTAATTACTCCTGTATAGCTTAAAATAAAATAAGTTTTCGAACTTCTCTGGTATCTACCGGTCTCGTTATTGACAACAAAAGCGAGTCGTAAACATAATTTTGAGAGCGGCGTCCGTTTGGGACAGCAACTTGAATCAAACCGCCCTGGAGTGAAACATCTTATATTTTTATTCTGCAATCTTTGCAGTTGGTCTTGCCGCCGAGACGAGAGAGATAATTTTCTTGAATAAACCTCCACAAATAATTCTTCCTTTTTGTCTATATTTTTGTAATTCACTTTCAATAAACTGCGTAAAAACTGGCTCGGTTCGATTCTCCTTTTTTTCTTGTTAAAATAATAAAATTGTCATAACTCCTTCAATATCAAAACGAAACTTCCAAAACTAAGTGATTTAACGTGTTGTCCGTATCGCCAAGGCATCGTTTTTTTCTTTCTTAGATAAATATTAATCGAGATGTATTTTATTTCTTGTGTTTTTCTTTCGGAGGGTCAACTGTCTCTATCCAAGTAATGTATTGTTCTATATCAATTCAATGAAAAACTTGGCTAAATATTTGCTGAGACCGAAAGCGTTTCTATAAATAAGTATACCTCACAAAGGGCTTCTATATATACCTACAAATTCAAGTGCTTCCAGTTAAAAATTCAAAATAGATACATTTCTACCCGTCGTAGCAGCTTTGTAATGGATATTGTCGATGGATACTTTGGTAGATTATAGGTTTGAAAGGGCCTCTGAATAGGTGGTGTTACTAAATACACTACGCTACTCACTGAACTAATACTATACATAATTACTTATACGTAATGGTTAATTAATTACTTCGGCAAAATTTCTGATTAGTCTGAGCTGCAGAAATATGTTGCTTTCGTTTATTTGGGCTTCAAGCACTTGTGCGTGACGCCTCAGTAGTCACGACTTTTGAGCTAATCGAACACGGTCCTCAAAACCACCTGACATATGCCAATGCCAATGAATTTCCTGTGTTGTTGGAAGAACAGTTTTCAATTATAATGTTTTTGATAATAAAATTTTGCATATTTAGATATTTTTAGTAAGGTTTAAATCGTATTAAATTGTAATCGGCACAATCTTAACCTTTAAATAAACGTCAAACCGGACAAACGTCAAATATTTAATGTCCGTGGCTTGAAGCTCATACTTTTCGGTATGTGCTTGAGGGGCAAGGGGAAGGTAAGACTAGGCGTCACGCCCGATAATAAACGAACGGAATTCAGTTACTACGAGCTGCTACTAGCAGCCAAAAGTAAATAATCGAAAACGCTTATAGACAGACGTTAAAGAACCAAACACAGAATACACCATTGATCCGTTATCTGTCAATGTCAGTTTGAAGGTCACGAAATTTTGCCCCCAAAAGATCAAAGGATTTACGCCGGCTTTCGATTATTGTTTGGCTGGCGAACCAAATAAAAAAACGTTGTCTGCTGCTATGTGGTCGCCATTTTAAGTCCAAAATATATAGGTTTTTCATGAATTTGCTGCTTTCCAAATGTCTAATCGTATTTTTCCGGTATATGTTTATACATTTTGTTAGTTTCATCCACAGAACCATGGAGTAGATACAAGGAAAATAGACTTGTATATGTAGGATCCATGTTAAAAAAGTGATCTATTATTTAATAGCTGTCAAATAAATATTATAACCTAAAATTAAGGTTTTTGGGACTGTTTGTCAGTATCAATGGTTTCCTCTTGTAAATTGCTTGAAAATACAGCCAAATTTGTATTTAACGTATAAATTCAGGCTTGTTAATTTATCCGACTCCTAAATCTTTTCAGCATAAAAACATAACATTCAAAACTCGCTGTCTCGACGTCTTATAATGATAAAGAGCTCATTATCTTTTGTATATTCATTTTGGTGTACTAATTCTTGTTTTTTTTCAATCATTTCGGGAAATCAAACTACATTTTAGACTCACAGAAAGTTCTGTTAAAAAACCATGTCTTTATTTCTAGTATTTTATTCAGAAGCTAATTGAGAGTTCTATTTGACTTTTAAAATTGTAGCTTATGTTTAAATTTCAATGTTTCATCTACTTTATACAACTAAGCAGGTTAATAAGTTGGTATATTTGTTTATTAACTAATCTTTTGAGAACTTTCCAGCTTTCCCTAGATTTTGCAAAAGTGCAAATAGATAGTACTCTTGAAGATGGTATAATTTCTTTATAATAATTATATTGATTTTGTAAACACCATTTCACAGCACCAGCTCTTTTTTTTTTGAAGATTAACCTTATATATCTCAACACTTGATCTGAAATTCGTTTAATATTGAATCTGAATCGGTTTTTAATTTAATATTTTTTGTTTTTAGTGCAGACGGCAATTATGAAGTGACACTTATGACGAAAGCTACTTTATCTTATACTGGTGAAGTTATATGGAAACCTCCTTCCATATACAAATCGTCATGTGAAATAAACGTTCAATATTTTCCTTTCGACGAACAAAGTTGTCTTATGAAATTTGGATCTTGGACATATAATGGATTACAGGTGAGTTGTCTACCAAAATTCCATTTTTATCGCGTAAATTTAAAAACTGTTCTCTCCTTTTGGAATGTCATTCAAATTATTTTTCAATTTTGTTTGATTTTAAGGAATTTAATATACAGTGTGTCGCATTTAAGATGGAGACACCCCCATATTTTCGCTGTTTGAAAGATTACAGATTTGAATTTTTGTACAGTCATACATGTTGATGGGCCACATCTTTTAAGTTAATCAACTGAAATCTGAACTTTAATCTCAGCCTACTACGATCTCACAAACTTGGTCACTTTTCGATATTTTGCATCGCGTAAGAAATATCGAAAAAGTTGTTCAGAATATTATTTCAACCCCACATACCGAAAACATCACAAAATTCGCATTTTTAATTTTTCAATTTTTTTGCCCACCCACATTTATTATTACAAGATATTGTTTAATTTGATCGATATTCCTTTGAAAGTGCTGTTTACTTTACTAAAATATTTGAATACATGACACCGTGTCAAGATTTTAATTTCCACCGCACAATAATTGATGGTTTCGGCTGACGCCATACTGTGGTGGATCGTCTGGATCGTATTGTAGTGCTATCTAGCGACAGTTATCGAAAGTAGGCCTGAGGTAGAAAAATAGGTGACTACTAAGGGTAATTAATGTGGCGCCATCTACATTTTAATCACTTAAAAATGTCAATGTTGCCATGTTTAAATTATAAACGAACTAGATATTTCAGTGTTCCTGTGGAAACTCGAGATACACCTTAAATATATTTGTGATATTAATAAAAGTGGAAAAGTTGTGTATTTTGTTTATTTTAGGTTGAAAACTTTATCTATTTATTGTTCTTGCCAGAACTTTATTGTACTTGCCAGAACTTTATAAAAAAAACTTAAATTATTATTTTTAAGTTGAACGCATGCTTTTCTAAAGTTGTTTTATCCAAGACCATTGTGTTCTTAGTTACCAATAAATCATTTGCTCTTTTTTCAAGTACTCTGAGGATCTTTTTGTTCCAAAATTGTGGATCATGTCTCAAAAATTCGAATTCATGAAGGGGTTTGATTACAAAAAGGGTTGGAGAACCTTTTCCCATTCTGGCGCTTTAAAGGTACATGCAGTATCTTCAATGAACTGTTTTTCATCACGGACATAATCCAACATTTGCCATAACATTGCAAACACATGCTTGCATCTACCCAATATTGCACCCACACAATTGCATTTACCCCAGATCACTTCGCCATCTCCATTAATTAAAGCTCCGGAGGTGTAAATCGTAGGTGGAGTAACATCTCTTAATTCCTCACCTAATTTTGGATCTTTTTGTATTTCAAGCTTTGAATATGTAACTTTTTATTTTATTTTATTTTATTTCATTTATATTCTTGTTTATACTAAATGTTTGTTACATTTAATTTTAATTTTAATTGTTTTAACTATAAGCTTATACTGTGTCTGACTTGTCTTATGTCATATGTGTATGATGGTAAAGACTAATAAATTATCTATCTATCTATCCATCTATCTAATATTTTGATTGGAATCAATCACAGACCTCCCTTTTTCCATTTCTTTCAACGTAATGTGATGAAAGGACATTAACAATCGATGACGCACACCAAGAAGGTTATTATATCAACTCTACTTAAAATACTTCAACATCTTCAACATATCTTGTTGTGAAAATTTTATCCGTTTTTGATTAAAGTTTCTTACACGATCTAGTTACATTTAGTCACTGTAATAAACACACAAGAATCGTCCTTATAAAACCAAAGAGAAGACCGAATAAAATCTGCTTTTACGATCTCCCTTACAACTCAATATTGTCCCCAAAAGGCAGTTACAAAAACAAAATAAAACTTCCTTCATTATTACAGCATCATATAGTTCCGTTACGACTTCAGATGGTGTGGGGTGAAAACTGTTTAAGATATCGTCTCCAGAAATATTCCCACAAATATCAAAACAAATTGGTTACATACATTACCAATAGATGGTTTATTGGTTGGTTAGGTTTTTTGGCAGTTCGCGAGCGATGTTCTAAATAGATTTGTTTCTGGTGCTAAAGGCGTTGACAAAAAATGAAGGGATCTCGATAAATAGCCACCCTGAGGATACAGAAGACAAAGGATTATCATAATGTCGGATAGTCAAGCAGCCATTAAAGCACTGAGCTCTTATGTAATCAGTTCAAAATGGTGTGGGAAACACGCTGGAATAGAAGGAAATGAAATAGCAGATGAACTAGCAAAGAGGGGGACTGAAATACCTTTCTGGGGGCCTGAACCCTTTTGCGGAATCAGCCCCAATGTAATATTGGAAGAAATAGGTAAAGCCGAGAAAAAGAGAAGATCTGACCATTGGAAAGATCTAGTAGGGCTCATACAATCAAAGACTCTTCTGGGTGACTACAACCTGTTGAGATCGAATGAATGCATAAGTCAAAGTAAAACTGCGCTAAGAATTTTAACAGGGATCCTAACGAGACATTGTCGCCTTAAAATAGTGGAGGAAGAAGAATGTAGATTTTGTGGCATGGAAGGAGAAACCTCCATCCACATACTTTCCAACTGCACAGTACTTCAGCCACCTCTATAATTCATGTGATGACTCTCAGATCTGAGCAATTTAGAAGGTTTAACCTTCTCTCATCTTATTCCAAAATAGGATTCGACCAAAAATACGCAATAATAACCCCAAATGTTTTCAGTGGAATATTTCGGCCACAATATAGGCCACTATTAAGAAATCTAATATGATATAATTTACGACTAACTACTTTTTATGATCTCTTTATTACTTTGTCTTGCTTTTTATGTATTTGTCAATGGCAGCTTAAATTGCAACAACTAAAACATATTATGTAGGGATCTTCATAAAAGTAACATTAAATTATATTTAGTTATACTTTAAATTAACCTTAAAACATCAACTAAGAGTAGTTATAACTGCAAGTATTTGCGGAGTATTTGCACGTCATCAGTACAAGGTAGATAGTATCCGTTCAGAAGCACTGAGAGCATAATACTGGACTGAAAATGACACAGAAATCACATCAATACAAATCATTAAGTAATCTATTGGTATGAATGAATATTGGGGTGACATTCACTACAATCTAGAAGATCTATTGAGCTCCCTTACCTACTTCTACTTAGTTTCTGGGGAGAATCTCAGATTCTAGTAGCACCTTTTGTCTTATTTCTTGGTGAGATATTCAGTCCCCTTTTTTGGTAGTTCATCTGCTATTGGTAACAGGGTTTACAGGAAACTTACAGATTCCTGGCACACACCTACTTAGAGCTTTTATATTGTTCCAAATTAAGTCAGGTCAAGAATGACTAGGTTTTTAGGACCAGGCAGGATCGATTGTGACATAGTATAGAGATAGAGCTACTAGGATTACTTTGTTGATTTTGATTGCGTATAACGTGCCACCGATAGATCAAAATTTACGACTGAAGTTTCCTTGAGGTATGTACGGTATCCGCCAGAATAAACAGTACCGAAACAGAGAGTGCTGTGGAGTTGTTTATGTAATATGGATTTGTCATATTTGACTTAATTGTCATTAGTTGATATATTAATAGTACGCTGCAGTTAAATTTGATTTAAAAATGGTTCTAACAACGGAAGAAAAAGTTTTTTTGGTAGAGCATTATTTTCGTTCATACGGAAAAGGTCGTAATGATGGTCCAAGCTTAGAACAGGTGTCAATAAAATATCAACAAAAATTTAATAAAGCAGCTCCTAGTAAAAGTGTGATGTTAGCTGTTGTTGAAAAATTTCGTCGCACTGGTAGTGTATTGTGTCAACGTAAAGGTTCTTCAGGTCGTCGAAAAACAGTATGCACTAACGAAAATGAAGGACGTGTTTTTAACCAAGTTGTGCAATCACCTCAAAGAAGTCTTGTAAGAACTGCATGTAAACTCAACATTAGTGAAACGTCTTTACGTCGCATGTTCAAATCAATTGGTGTTTATCCATACCGTATTCAAGTTGGACAACGACTAAATGCTGCGGACAAACGTGCAAGAGAAATTTACTGTGGTCGCATGTTGAGTTTAATTTACGAAGCGAATTTTTGAAAAACATATGGTTTTCAGACGAGAGTCACGTTCATCTTAGCGGCTTTATTAATCGACAAACAACCAGATTCCTTGGATTTGAACGTCCTGATGTCATTGTAGAGAAACCACTCCACAGTCTTCGAGTTACCGTTTGGTGCGCGGTATCTGGTCATGGAATGATTGGTCCTTATTTCGTTGAAGATAATAATCAGAATCCACTTACTGTCAACCAAGAGCGTTATAGAGAGAAAATTGTTATACCTTTTGTGAGAGATCTAAATAACTTTTGCCGTGCACGAAATCTACAGTTTCGCACACAATGGTTCCAACAAGATGGTGCAACGAGCCATACAGCTGTGCGCACCTTAGACTTACTCCGTCAGCATTTCGATAATAGAATTATTTCTCGAGGAACGGACTTCGAATATCCTTCTCATTCACCTGATCTGACGCCACCTGTCGCATACATTTGGGGCATAATGAAGGACAAAATATTTCACTCGGAAAATCCGCCGGCGAATATTGCCGAACTACGGGAAAGAATACAAAATATTTTTCGGCAGTTACTTCAACCACTTTTTATAAATATGTTTATTGACTTACAAAATCTTGAACACTTACATTACAGAAATTAAAAATTAGTTTTTATTTTTATTTTCGGTACTGTTTATTTTGGCGGATACTGTATATAGTCAAGTCGTTATTGTTTGCAGGTGGATCTGAAACATATGGACCAACAGCTTGGTAGTAACATAGTTAAAGTTGGCATAGATTTATCGGAATTCTATTTATCTGTAGAATGGGATATTTTAGCTGTACCAGCAACAAGAAACGAGGAATACTATCCTTGTTGTGCTGAACCTTATTCAGGTGAGTTTTAAATGAAATTTAAGCTTTATTAATCTTGGTTATTCAAACCCAATTGTTCTCCAGTGTTTCGGTATTCTTAGTACTGCCAGTTGAATGTGAATTTTTATATAGAGTTAACCACAGCTTACGTCGTAAAATATCAAGTGCATCGATGAATTTAATCCGAGTAAATTGACTGTAAAACATAACGAAGTTAGCATGTAATATCACAGTGTCTCGAACTTACAAATATACGACGGCATCTCGGCTGATTGCTATCAGACTGCGAGATAAACCATAGATCTTTAAGGTTAACGCTTCCATAAAAGTATTCTCTTCAATCTCTTGGAATTTTCAGAATGACCTCCTCTGGGACAAAGTTTCTTAAAGAAATTGTCACCAGACGTCTTTATAGACGAGTTTTAGTCTATTCATTCCGTTTTTAATTTGTTAAAGTGTTTAAATTTATAATTCTTAAAAAATCTGTAATATAATAATGAAAATGTTTGCATAAAATAACATAGTTGGCGCCTGTCAACCAATGTCAAAATCTACTGTCACTACTATTCGCGAAAGCTTCAGAACACTTCGTACGTATATAGACCAGTGCTGAAGCCTTAAAAAATAGTAAGAAGTGAAAAAAAAAATAATAGTAGCATAAAACCCATTAGAAAAGGAGGGGAATATGATATAATTGAAGAAAAAAATAAATTACGGGCGATCCGAGCTCGGGAAGTGGGAGGGGGTGAGTTTTTAAGGGTTTATGGTTTATCTCGTTTTCCGTCAAAACTACAAGTTCCTACGGAAAAAAGTTAAATGGCTAAGTTGTGAGTAATAAAAAGCTCTACAACTTTTGTATTCACAATTTTTACACATAACCTGAAAATTTATGTGAAATAATCAAGTTTTTGGTTTTTATTTTTATCTTTTAAAAAAAAGTATTTTTTTTACGAAATTTCGTGAAAACTTACCCTATTATGTCCCAAATACACTGTAATTCATTTGATTTGAAATATTATTTTTTTCACCCTATTTTGACTTAATATTAAAAAAGCACCCTAGTTTTCAATCGAAAATTCTCGCGTCAAAATATCAGCTTTTTTCAAAAAGTCAGTGGGCTTTTTGTTCGCTGAAATCTCTACTTTCTGATAGTCTGAAAAAAATATACATCTCCATGGTAAATGTTCTCAGAAAATGCAAAAACTGAATAAAACTCAAATTCTAAGTTTGTTTTTTTAATTATTATTGACAATTTTGAGCTATTCATCAAAATTTTTCTTCAATTACTCAAAAAACGTAAGATTCCATGTTACATTGATAGACGAAAAAATTGCAAATCGAAATACACTACTATAATTAACAAACAAATAAGTTATAATTAAGTTAATATTTAATAAGACATCTACGATATTTTTAAAAAGTTGTAGAATTAACGTATTTAAAATGTTTATAATGTAATCAAAATAAACTATCTAAATTCAATAGGACGATTCACATGTATATTCACATTTTATGAGATTTTCTATGACATGAATGTAATTCGAATTTAATGAATAAACTTTTAAACTCGAAAAAAATGCAGCAATAACATTTTTTTTTCTACGACAACCTCGATAAATGTTCATTTTGTAACCTTATCTTCAATCATAAACAAGCACATTTGGTACAGAATTTCATTTTTCTACTACCGTGTGTAAAGTACGTACTTTAGACACATTTTCGAGTGCGTAAACTTTATTTTACGCACTAGTGCGTAAAGAAAAAATTCCAATATGTATGTAGTTATAGATATCTAGTCTTATAAAAATATAGGTATAATAAACAGATATTAAATCTAAGTTTTTTTCATAAATTGGAGATAGAAACCAATAGAATTCGGTAAAGTAACCTAATAATTATTGTTAAATAATTATTGAGTACTGGAAATAATACGGTAAATAGGTATAAGTTGGCGGTGAGTGACTGACATTTCTTTGTGAATTGAATCTGACATTTAAAATTTAAATTGAGATCTTCCGACTATACCTAGAGTAAGCAATTGTATTTTATATTTAGGAATTGAATATTTTTATAAAACTATGATGTTATTTTAGATTATTATAAAAAGACTCTTCTAAAGAAAAATTTAACTTACTTTACGCACTAGTGCGTAAAGTATGTTTCTTTACGCACTAGTGCGTAAAGAAAATTACTATTAAACTTTTGTATTTCAATTAAATATTCGCTAGAAGAAAAAATATTGTATGCAATTCGTGTGTAAAGACCTTTTTTTCGACTCATGTGATTGTCGCATTCGCCTTCGGCTCATGCGACAATATTCACATTCGTCAAAAAAAAGGCTACTTTACACACTAGTTACATAAATAACTATTTTGCATCGGCTGCTAGGCAAGTTGCTAAGCAACAAATGTGAAATGGAATATTTCGTGTTAGGTTTAGGCTCACTCTAAAATCACAACGACTACGGCCTGTCAAATTATGACGTTCAGCGACAAATTGATGAAATGTCAGCAGATCGTTTCTATCAAAATTTTAGTAGGTAACGAGTAATTTCATAGTTGTTTTCCACGAGGATGAAATTTGCAGCACGAGCCGAAGGCATGGGCTTTCTATCAGAATTGAAATATGAATTGAAGAAATATGTAAATTTTTTTTATTGCTAATTCTAATAGGTACACAGGAATAAAAGCGATATGTTGTCATAGAAAAAGTATAGTATGCATCTCGCAACAAAATGGTCATGTTCCACTCGTATGAATTGCAGCACTTGCCTTCGGCAAATTTCATCCTCGTGCAAAATGGGCATCATTTTGTGCTCATTGCATAATATACTATTCGATGAAATTGTTCATAGTGATTAAATGAACTTTGAAAAAAAAATTTGAGTTTTTTTCATTTTTTGCATTTTCTGAGAACATTTACCAAGGAGATGTATATTTTTTTCCAGACTATCAGAAAGTATATAATAAAGTATAATAAAGTATAATAAAGTATAATAAAGTATATAATAAACCCGTAATTTATTTTGTCCGCAAATCGCTAGGAAATTTTGACATTCCTGTCAAAATTTCTTGA
>CAJUYG010004219.1:0-17514 GCA_910591675.1 Galerucella calmariensis
ATGAATAAGCGACCTATAATATGGTTTCCAATATTCGCTGCCAAAAAATTGACCTTTTTAAGGTATTAAGGGTGTCTTTTTCTCATCCATTGAGGATTTTCCGTTAATTAGTAGTACTAATGGCATTTTTGTTAAGTGAAAAAGTTATACCTCTATTTTTCAAAAGATATTGGCTCTCTTTATGTCGATATTTGTTTAAAACTTTGATATTGGTTGTTTTGCTCGTCATGTCGAATGAAATAGAAATTGTTGCAATTGCTACTGCAGTAGAGCAATAATTGTTAATGATGCTAAAGTGGAAAAGAGAAGACGTTTCCTAATTGGACAATATTGTTATCCAACATTCGCTCACAAAAATAAGTTCTCCTATCAAAATCGTTCCATAGGATGCATTTTATTATGTTCACTATCCATACTACTAATCCAGCACCTAACCAATTATTGATGGTATATGAATAAACTGTTCAAAATGTTTATAGAACTGTGAAAGTTAGCTTCGAAATAATTCAGATTATTTTGTCATTTGTCAGCAACAAAATTTTCAACACAAATATTATACGTATTTGATGAAGTACAGTTGTCGGTGAAATTTTATCAATTGGTCCATTTATTATTCTTGACTCCAGGTTATTGTTGGTATTTATACAAGCGACTATTCCCGAGGTCAACGAAGGATGTTGTGAGATTTAATAAAAAAATACTTCTCAGGAAACTATACAATAGAGCAAATACTCGAATTGCTGTTGACAAACCATTTTTTGAAGCTCATTTTTATTTACTTCCACCTGATTAAGTGTTTACCTACAATATACTGTATAGTTTCTGTTATGTTATCTAATATCTGTACTGTTTTTACTTTCCACTTATATTATTGGTAAATAGTATGTCTTGGAATTATTTAACTCTTCCCTTGTTATTTGATTGAACTTTTTCTTCGAAATTATTTCAATACTTTGTTATTTTATCATAAACAAAGCTTCAGATATGCCTGAACTCACCTCAATGTGAAAGGTAATGCTGCTCACAGTTAAAAGTCAGAAATAAAAAGTATTTGGAACTCGATTACCTGACGGGGTAAGATAGAAATCTGCATTCATCCCGCACTCGTCCACTAGTCCACTACTCACCACTGAGCCAACCGGGATATGACCGGGATTCCGTACTATTTGGTCTAATCAAAATATTAAACGTCAAGTAAGTGTCATAGATAGAATTAGGCAATCCAGTGACCTGTCAAATAAAATCCAATATGGCGACACAGGGCAAACAAATGTGATTTAATACATTGTAGACCGTGGATTTTGGTATACATAAGTATTTATTTTGGAGAAAGGTGCTTTTATTTTGCTTTGGTGTCTCTATACTAATAATATACAATAAAAAGTTCAGATTTATGAAACTTCTAAGATGGGTATATCAATTTGGGACCAATTTTTGGTTGGTATAAGAGCATTATTTTTTTGTTAGTGGTTTTTGACTATCACGAATTATTATTTAATATTTAGGGGTAACTAATAGTCGGTTGTGGGAGCCGTTCGAACCGAGACCAAGTAAGCTTTTTTAAGGTCCCAGCTGTTTTAAAGAACACATTTTTGGTGCGCAAGAATGAATTAAGTAAGAAGCGTAGAGAAATGTGGTTAGCAGCAATCAATAGAGATGATTTAACAGAATCAAATATCAGGCTGTATGTAGCAGGCATTTTGTTTAGTTTTGTTCAATAACAATATTTATGAAAACTAAGGAAAGTGATATATTCTAAATAAAAAATACTAATCAAATGAACAATATACTAAATATACTAAATTGAAGCAAAACATACTAATAAATTCGACTAAAAAGTCTTGAGCTTTGTTAATGACTGAATAAACATTACAAAACTAACCTATCTGTCTAAATTGTTTGCCCTGCACCGCCATATTAGGTCACGTGATCTGGATTGTGTATAATTTAAAACCATCCAGCACTTGAGGGAAGGTATACCGGTGAATATTCTGGGACCTTCTTTTTGTTGCATACTTTATTTCTGAAACGATATTATTCCAATATTTAGAGGTTTCCATGGGGTACTTTTGGTGGATAGATGGAAACTTAAACTGGACAACCAAAAAAACATAAAATAAGCCTCCTACTTCCAGAATTAGTTAAATTTTGCATGGTATCTACCTATTTTATTGATAAAACATTGATTCAAAATCCTATTTTATGAAACTATTGAAGTGTAGATTTATAACATTTATTCCATCAATAATTTCCTTATGAAATAAAAATTTCAACACATCGTATATAGGTACTTACCATATAATATTCTGTTTAGAGCCAATTTCCATTCATTTTGACGTTATGTTACAATTAGAGCATCAATGAAACACTTGTCACATGAATAACTTTTATTTCAATATAATATTAAACAATATAACTGCGTTTGAGCAGGATATGTACATTCATTTTTACATTTAACATTTAGTTTCGATTATATAATTAAAATGTATTATTGTAATAATTCGGAATAATTGGTATTATTGATGTGGGATATTTTTCAAATGGAAAACAGTATCGGTATTAAAAAAACAGGTATGTATAAAAACTTTCACGCTAAAGGGTATTAGCTAAGCAATTATAGTAAAACCAAATAGATCCTTATTGAGATGAGGATATCTATAGCGACACTGAACTAAATATAGAATAAAATTGGAACTAAATATAGAATAGAATTATTGTACCGGGTGGTCCAATAAGCCGATCTCTCGGCTATATATCAGAAACTATTCATGTTATAACTTTGGGAGAAAAAATTCCTCGGGAAAAGTGGACAGGAGAAATTGCTGGAAATTACTCTCAAGTTTCTGGGTTAACCGCTAGGGGGCGTAACCTGTAAAGAAAAATTAAAAAACCAGTTTTTTGTGAAATATGCCCAATTATAGTGTAACTATTGTTAATGTGATGACCCATATTTTCAATTCCTTTGAAGGAAAAAGCCGTCCAATGGCGTGCATAAAATTGTTTTATACATTCGAATACTGTGAAATAAAACTTTTCAAATGTCATTCAAATTAATATAGTGGATTAAAATTAACCTGCATTAAATTTTGTAATACATTTCAAGGTCATCACATTAGCATTAGTTACACTATATACCCAGCGTTGAATAAGTAAACTAAAAAAAGGCCTTAATTTCGCACAAATTTGTTCAAGTACTTTTTATTCTATTTTTCCAAATAAGGGGTGGGGGGAAGTGGGAAAGTGTTTGTGGATAAATACCTATAACTTTGGTTTGAATCAACCGATCTCAACGAAATTAGTGACAATAGGAAGAGTGTAGACAAATTGATTACATCTACTATAAAACAATGGCATTTACTTTTAGTTGTCATAGGTAGAGGGTATTTTCGAATGAAAAAAATTGAAATTTGTTTTCCTCAAGAATGTTTAATGGGAACACCTAATTATTGTGAATTAAAATGGAACTGGATTAAATTCTCAACAAAATGGCGCAAATCGCATGTTGATAGCTTTTGTCGAACTCGAGATATAAATAAAAACGCATAAACATAAGTAAGTATAGTATTGACTCACTTTGTATTATAACTTAAGATTAAATATGTGGAAGAAAGATCATACATAAATCTCGATCATTAAGACTTAATGTCCAATTAAATGCTGCTTCAATCTCAGGTTACTGCAATTGTTAAATCTGCTAGAAGAACAACCGCATATCATGTCAAAAATTTTGTGGGCAGACGAGGCTACGCTTAATAGTGCGGGTGGTGTTAATCTGCATAATAAGCATCATTGGTCTGAAGAAAATCTGCACTGGGTAGAGGAAGTGTGGATTGGAAGGGTAAGTATATTTTTAGGGCCAGCTAGATTTTCAGACTTAACATGTCTGGACTTTTATCTGTGGGGAAGATTGAAGGACATCAACCACGCGAGACGACATGCAACAGCGCATTAGAATCGCTATAAATAGTACATCAACAGCTGAAATTTAAGCAACCGATATGTCAAAGCGTGCTCAGATTACGTATTTATGTAGAAAACGATGAAAAACAATTTGAACTTGCAATTGGACATCAAGCTTTAATGACTAAGATATCTGTATGATATTTCTCTCCCATATTTAATTTTAAGTTATAATACAGGGTGTCAATACTATACTCACTTATGTTTATGCGTTTTTATTTATATATTTATATCTCGAGTTCGACAAAAGCTATCAACATGCGGTTTGCGCCATTTTGTTGAGAATTTAATCCAGTTCCATTTTAATTCACAATAATTAGGTGTTCCCATTAAACATTCTTGAGGAAAACAAATTTCAATTTTTTTCATTCGAAAATACCCTCTACCTATGACAACTAAAAGTAAATGCCATTGTTTTCTAGTAGATGTGATCAATTTTTCTACACTCTTCAAATTGACACTAATTTCGTTAAAACCGGTTGATTCAAACCAAAGTTATAGGTATTTATCCACAAACACTTTCCCACTTCCCCCCACCCCTTATTTGGAAAAATAGAATAAAAAGTACTTGAACAAATTTGTGCGAAATTTAGGCCTTTTTTAGTTTACTTATTCAACGCTGGGTATATAGTGTAACTAATGCTAATGTGATGACCTTGAATTGTATTACAAAATTTAATGCAGGTTAATTTTAATCCACTATATTAATTTGAATGACATTTGAAAAGTTTTATTTCACAATATTCGATTTTATAAAACAATTTTATGCACGCCATTGGGCGGCTTTTTCCTTCAAAGGAATTGAAAATATGGGTCATCACATTAACAATAGTTACACTATAATTGGGCATATTTCACAAAAAAATGGTTTTTAAATTTTCCTTTACAGGTTACGATCCCTAGCGTTTAACCTAGAAACTTGAAAGTAATTTCCAGCAATTTCTCTTGTCCACTTTTCCCAAGGAATTTTTTCTCCCAAAGTTATAACATGAATAGTTTCTGATATATAGCCGAGAGATCGGCTTATTGGACCACCCGGTACATTTGAATAAGTTACTTGTATATCTCCTTTATTAGGCGAAACATAATTGAAATTTTTTAAGCTCGACCCTGTAGTTTGCATCTTTTACTTGATGATTTTCTACACAATGCGATTTAATCAGGCAGTTTATTGCAGTTGATAAGCCAATGTCATTTTGCGTGGAAATTATTATACAACAAATGTATACAACATACTTATATCACATCACGAGTGCGGAAAGTGACTTTTTTGCACAAGTGATTTACATTTTTCATCCTACAACCGTGATGATTTCACGAACTCATTTTGGATAATGCATAATTGAGGTCTTGAACTCAACAAAGATATGTTGTTTCTTTTGGATGATTTGAACAGTACCACATGAGGGTTGACATAAGTCCACAATTATGTTGTCTCCTTTTCTAAAATCGTGATAACTTCACCTTGTTTTTAGACTAGGAAAAGCATTTTGAAAAACCCAAATCGCACCATTAGAAGTTACTAGATTGGAAGAAGGTTCCAAAGGAGTCATGCTCAGACTTTTCAAACCAATTTACATTCATGTGGAATATTTATACAGCGTGTACCACCAACCTTACGACAAACTTCGGTATATGTTTTTTTTAAGATATATCAAAAAAAGGTTATCAACAAAAATAGCAGACGTTTTGAAGGTCCATATTTTGAAATTATATCGAACTATACAGAGTGCAGCATAACTCCGTTACAAACCAAACATATGATTTTTCAAATGGGAACCCCTGTATATTATAGCGAATTCGGATTGGTTACATTTTTTTGAAGCTTTTGATATGAGGTTTTGCCACGTTATACAGAGTCCTTCAAAAGATATGGACACGTTTATGTGAAAATCGTAGGTAATTAAATCAACGCTCTGTAGCTTGTTATACGTTAAAGAAAAAAAATATATTTTGCCAAACAGAGTTTTGTAATATGATGCAATATCTCCGTATCCTATTAAATTTCAATTATATTCTTTCTTGTATACAGGGTGAACGGAAACTCGAACCTTTCATTTTCTTCCTCATTTCAAATGTAACACCCTGTGTTTTATAGCAAAAAAAGAATCTTCGATTATGTAACTTTAATTTTTGTCAAGCATTCCCTATTCTCAAAGTTTATAAAAACACAGTTATTTTGTAATATTTATTGTAAATTATTATTATTGACCTATTATGTGAAAGCATTAAACGTTGTATGTAACAAAAAATCCTAATTAATAATAAATTTTAATGAACGATTCATTCTAAGCAATACTAGCCACCAAAAGTATAATCCCAACCGTAATATTAAATTAAAGGTTCAAAATGTTCATCGTTAACATCAATGCAATGCTGCAGAATAGTTCAAATGATTGACTAACATTTCTCAGCATATCAACGTTAGCAGATCGAAATGCCGCACTAATTATCTCTTTCGTGTCATCTCTAATAGACTGGGATTTTATGAACTTATTCCTTACAAGACCCGAAAAAAATAAATATACTTTTGTTAAATCGGGTGACCGAGCTGGCCAATCAGTTGGGTCCCCTCTTACAGCATCGCATTGATGTTAACGGTGAACACTTTGAACCTTCAGCATAATATTACGGTAGGGATTATACTTTTGGTAGCTAGTTTTGTTTAGAATGAATTATTCATTAAAATTTATTATTGATTACGATTTTTTGTTACATACAACGTTTATTGCTTTTACATAATAGGTCAATAATAATAGTTTACAATAAATATTACCGGATAACTCTGTTTTCATGAACTTTGGGTATAGGGAATGCTTGACAAAAATTAAAGTTACATAATTGAAGATTCTATTTTTGCTATAAAATACAGGATGTTCCATTTGAAAGAAGAAAAAAAATGACAGGTTCGAGTTTCCGTTCACCCTGTATATAGGGAACAATATAATTGAAATTTAATAGGACACGAAGATATTGCATCATGTTACGAAACTCTGTCTGGCAAGATACATTTTTTCTCCTCAACGTACAACAAGCTGCAGAGCGTTGATTTACCTACGATTTTCACATAAACGTGTCCATATCTTTTGAAGGACTCTGTATAACGTGGGAAAATCTCATAGCAAAAGCTTCGAAAAAATGTAACCAATACAAATTCGGTATAATATACAGGGGTTCCCAATTGAAAAACCATATGTTTTGTTTGTAACGGAGCTATGCAACACTCTGTATAATTCGATATAGTTTCAAAATATGGACCTTTAGCAAATCTACTATTTTTGTTAATATAATTTTTGATATCTCTTAAAATAACCCATATACCGAAGTTTGTCGTAAGATTGGTAAACCCTGTATATTGTACAGCTCTCAAATGTCATGGCCAATGGAACCATGGTATTTCTGAACATTTAATTATCATTTGTCACAAGCCATGGTAAAAGTAGTCACCAAATGTCACGCAGTGGGAAGAAAATGTAGAGAGTAAACAAACGCTTTCATATGGAAAATATTTTAATATTTTACTGTAATGAGGCGAAATAATCAGGAAACAAGATTTTCCTTGGAAATATGCTATTAACAAGAGAAAAAAGTAGACATGATCTGTAAATTTTTTAATCAGACTGAATGAATGGAACAAATAACCATTAACTAGGTTGGAATGTACTCCATTGAAAATGAAACAATGGAGGCGGAAAAGTTGAACTGAGAAATATTTTCATGTTAATGAACACAAGTATGACGAAGATCATTGTCAGTTGTATTAGAAGAGCTGTGTGAATCGGGCGGCAATCTGACGAATCAGGTAGCCGAAATTTTAACGCGAATAAAAATCAATCCTATTAGTTTAAAAACAAGCTATAGTGATGGATAGAACGGAGATTAATACTATCTATTCAACTCAAAGAATACAAAATACAATGTTTTTATTATATTTTTACATCAAATCGTCAATGATATGGAAAAATATAAACATATTGACAGTGAAAACCATTCGCCAGATCCCAATGACCTTTTTGTAACCAACTTTTGGCTAATTAAAGATTTAATAAGGTTGCCAACTTCATATTTAGTTAGATAACGATTTTTAGTGGGAGTTGCACACATTTGGAAACTTTTGATTTTAAAATTTCTCATAAAATATTCGGCTTAAAACTTTTTATTGTGCTTGGCTACTTTGTCACTGCAGCGACAAAGACAAAATATATATTCTCTCGGAAAACTTCACTCCCTCAGTCAAGAATACGGTCCCAGATAGGCCCCATTGGATATTCACAAAAAATGGGATATTGTATTCCAATTGAATATCATTAAAAAACAGTTTCTTCAAATCTAATGATGGAATGAATCTGTGGTGGTGGAACAATGAGCTTAAATTTGTCTATGATGTGATAAGTATGAAAATTTATCGTCCATTTGTTGTTTTACCATGACAAATATACAGTGCGTGACCCACTCAAGATCGCAAATGGACTATTTCTACTTATTAACCAAATATTCACTTGACTAATTGTCTTTTACACACCACTGAACTTCGGAGTTCATAAAATGTCAATCAGCTCATTTACAGGGACGTTGGAAAATGGGAGGAGACATACAGATGTCGAATAAATCTCAGCTTCACATACGATTTACAAGGATAATATGAACAATACCACTTGAAACACAGAAGGATGATTGTTCTCTAAGTCTTTTCTACCATAACAGGGGGGAGTGTGTTCATTTAGTCCCCTCACTTCCATTCGTTGTGTTTTGGTGAAGGGAACTGATCTAATTATGAGTTTCACAATTATAACAATTCTTGTCTCTCCCCTTTAAAAAAGTGCTGTTCATATCATTATCCCTGTCGTACTTGTGTAATTCCTATGATCTGTTGAAGTTATTCGCGATCTGTATATTGAATGTTAACTAGTTGTGAATGGAATAAACAAAAATTCAATATACCAGGTCTTTAAAATTGAAATTAAAGTGACATTTTCGATCTACAAACACGTGTAGTTAGTAACAATACAATATTAGAAATGTTTAAGAGTTAACGACAGTTTGCCCCAAAAGGAAAATATTTCAATTTTGATGTTATTTTAAGATTGCTTCTAACAATGTGTTGTCGATTTTTCAAGTGGTTTCTTGTATACATTTACTTGACGAGTATCGCACTGATGATGGCGTAGTAGCCGAAAGCGCTTTGCAATTCCAAACATTGAATTATTTTACACGGAATGAACTGCTTTCTTGACTCTTTAGTCACGTGTACACAGCTCACAGCTATAAGAATATTCATCCAATTTCTGATGGCAATTTAATATTACTACGCAAATTATTTCATAGCTATAATTTTCTTCTCGGAAGATGTAGGTAAGCAGTGAAGCATAGCTTTTACAATTTCACTACTTTCTCTGGACCATATTGGTCAATAACAATGTAAATATATCTAAATATCTATGCACTAAAAATGACTTGATATTAACTCTTAGTATTTTAATTTTTCATAAGAAATAAAATTTATGTTTTCAAACATTTTTATTGTGAAAATGCATGAATAATAAAATTTTTATTGTTGTTACTGAAAAAGTGACTCACCATCCAAAAAGAGGCAACATCCTTATTGTGGAACAATAATACATTCACACACGCAATTTCCCTCATGTTGATTTCCCTTGGTGAATAAATAGAATGAAGTAGTCTTGGACCAGGTATTTCTTGGTTTTCATGTCTTTCAGGTCGGATATTTTTGTATACGCCTCATACCACGTAATAATCGTTTTGTTTGTATAATTTATGGAATGATCTGACTACACGAACAAGCAGTTAAATTTCAATTTTCGTGATAGGTATTTCCTTAACAGACAATGCAAAATTCTCTGAATGCAATGACAAACTTAAATTTTTGCTATGAAGGGACATTTTCAAATAAATAAAATTTTTGCTTCTTGGTTCATGACTACTAGCACTAACTTTGGATGGAAGTGGTTGAAATGCACAACGAAATGAAAACTTGAATAAAGGCCGAGTGAATTTTCAATATTCGCTCAGGTGGATCATAAATTCATCAGAAATGCACTTTGTTTTCATTCAAGTTTTCATTTTGTATTAACTGTGAACACCGAACATGAACAAGCATTGTGAGCGCTTCAATCACCAGTTACTCTCAAAGAGCAATAAAATCCCAAATATATATTATCTATGGCCATTTTTTGAGAGAGTTCAATAGTATTAGCATGTTTTAAACAATGCCGGAAGTATTAACAGAAAAGCATCATTTTCAATTGCAGTTAAATTAAGTTTGTGCCAAATAAAAAAATCTATCACTGGAGCCAACGAACATTAACAAGACAAGAAGGATCACTCTTAGCTCCTCCCCTCGTTATGCCTATCTCGCTCGAATATCGGATGATACTGTGTATAGAGCACCGTAAGTCTCCTACGCGCGATATGCATAAACAGGTTGTCCGTCGTAGGAATATGTAAAGAAATATACCAGTTGTCTTTTTGAGTGAGCGAATTTTCATTTAGAAATAAAGTAAACATTTACGTACTTAGTCTTTTTTGTTTGGTTCTGCAAACAGAATGATGGAAAGGTAACATACGTGGAAAAATGTATAAACAATACTATGCACTTTATAAATGGCTGAAAAATTACTATTACCTCTGCTCTGTCTTTATGTGAAACCTTAAAATGCAGGAACTATTCATTTTTTTCAATAAGGAACCTTAATCAGGATTGCATTGAAAAATGTTTTGGTCTTTTAAGAAATTGTTGCGGAAACTCGAGAAATCCAACCCCAATTCAATTTTGTAGGGCATTCAAGAAATTATTTTCTCTAAAATATTTTAATGAGGTTGAAGGTGCCAATTGTATTAAAGATATTAATACAGTTCTGCTCAATGTAACTCCTGATATGCTAGAAGAATATAGAAATATCGATGTATCTATAATATTATTATTGACAAATAATAGCTCTTTAACAGTTTCCACTTGCGACTATAGAAAGAAATCTTTCAAGTACGGATGGCAATGCTATAGTTCACATTTCTGGCTATATATTAAGGAAATGTCTGCTGCATCACTCTTGTAGTGCTTGCGCAAAGTATAATGATGAAAAGACATTACCAAAAGAAGCGGCTGTATTTTTAGAGCATAAAGCATATCCGACTTCTAAAAACTATGGAGGTCTGAATGTTCCTCCTAGTGATATTGTAAAATATGTTAAACAACTAGAAATAATCTTTGTTGAAAATTTTAATGAAATTAGTTGTTACGAGAACGTTGGAGCGACCCTTAGAAAATTATATGAAAATTTACTATTCACACATCCTTGTTAAGAGTTTCCGCATAAATATTTTTTAAACCCATATATCAGGCTGCGGATTTATTTTACAATTAAATTTGCGAACCGGGATATAAAAAATAGATATTCTTCGAAACAATCAATGAAACCTAACATAAAATTAAATGGGTAAGTATGTTAAAACATCTTTGAAAACCGGCAGGTATATTTTATTTCACAACATTTACTTAAATGAAATTTTTTCAATTGAGTTGTTAACGGGCTATTCAATATAAGAGACTTTCAAAATTCATAGATTTTAACTAATTTGGTTAAGCGCCTTTGGTTTTGTATGGTTTGTGTATCGATTCTCTCAATTTTCGAATCGCGCTAATTATTTTTCCCAGTACCTGTATTTCACTGTTAGGTAAGCTGGTACTCTTTGATGGCATCGGATTTGAAACAACTTGTGATAACCTGTATACATTTTATATTAGAATACCTATTTAAGTTGGCATTGGCAAACATTTTATTGTTAATTTTTATACCTACTTGTCTCATCTGTAGCTTAATACATTATTACTTTTTGATGTAACTTTCATTCTTCCCTCCATTCTTGCTATGTACCAGTTCTTTTTATAATTATGTTTAAATTCACCAATTAAATATCCTGACGATATTCCCTTTTTTATTTTAATTCCCAGTAAGAGGAATAGGTTACAATAACAATTATAGCTAGATGTTTTCAAATCACCCTGGTAAGTGAACGTTTATTCGTTTCAATCGCCAGCGGTTTGCATCAACCTCCTTTAAGCACGAGCACGTGCACGGCTCCAGGAATTTGTCGAAATCGTCGGCGCGCTTGTGAAAGCTGGACATGAAAGCTCCGACTGAGAGTGACTCTTCTTATCTTGTTAATGTTCGTTGCCGGAGCTTAGGGATCTAGAACAGTGAATTTGATACCAACGATAGTAAAATATTTGCCGTACACATTGTCGAGACTATAGGATTTTCACGATAAAAAGACGATGTATCATTTTTAGCTTTCCTGGTTATCAGAATAAATATTAATTCACCAACTGGAAATAAAATTTATCCTCAACAGCCAAAGCACTTTACAGCTGACGGGTTGGCAAAACTTCAAGACATTGTCAGATCAACTGGTAAAATTCTCCAGTTTATTTGACGTTTATCGACATTCTATCATCGTATGATATTAACAAATTTTTTTGGTGCTTTCAAATTCATCGTTTCTTTAAGATTAAGGAAGCAGTTATGCCGAAATGGGGGCCAGCTTCTCCTGCTTACTGCTGTAAAAGTCGTTAGTAATAGTATTCGCTTTGTGTTCATTATGATTAAGAACTGTCAATCCAACATAAGATTGACTTTTCTAGTTTTCGTTAAGTGAAGAAAAAAGCTACAGCTTGGCAACATCACAATATTTTGTTTTGCAGCCCCATCGTATTTGTATCGTAAATGAACTATATCACTGTTATTTTTCTTTCAAATGGGACCAATTGCAATGCCTTTTACTCCAGATAAACGATATTTCGATACATTTCGAATGCTCGCGATTTTGGACTCGCCCTGTATACGGTTTCTTAGAAATGAAAGCGGGTCTGGTGAATTATGATACTGGAAGACCATCACAGATGTATAATTTTGAATTTTGCAGTATTGGTTAAACTCTCCACTACGATTTTCAGGAACTTTTTAAACACATTGTATAACTTACCACAACCATCTATCATTGCAATAGATAAGTCTGTTAAAAGTCAAATTTGAAGTGGAGTACATGGTGTCATATTTAATAAAAAAATAACTGTGGTCTGGCAAGGTGTGGTGGAAGACGCCGTACAATTACGACCAATTTCAAAATACGTCACTTTAGGTTGACTATGATCGGTGGAAGTTTAATTCGAATATCTGCGACAATTCACAATATATTAGACTTTGCCGCACCAATGAATTATCATTCATAAAAGCTAACTGATGCGGACCTTCAATGAGTATTTTTTCCAAGCGTCCCTAGGCAGCCCTGACATGGGTTATAACTATTTACCGCCCCTATACATCATTCATTCTTTCGATGAAATTCACAAAAAACTTCTGCTAAACGATTGAATCTACTGAATTTATTTTATATGTCATCTTCTACGATTTCACTTTATATTTTCTCCAATAGGTATATTATAAGTTATTAAATCATTTTTATCCAGATGTCCCTGTCGTCCCGTAACCCTACATCATTTAACACAGGTCTTTCTGGCAGACGCCGCATCGTTCGGTCGCCTACTAATAACAACTTATGTGTCACCTGAGAAAAGCAATCAACGTCATTGAGGAACTAACAGTCAAATGGAAAGTGAGGGAGAGACCTTTGTTCGATCGAGAATCGGAATGGGTTTCCAATTCGAGGGGAGCGGGATCGACGCTGGGAAATAGCCAGTTTTCCGACGGGTCCTCATCGATCACTTTCCCACCTGTAAAGACAAAATAAACTTTAATTGGGGAATGTGGCTTCTTCAACTGCCAGACCATAAATAACGTTACGTCAAGAGAAGACTAACAATCAAAACAAGAATTTTCAATATCTATAATTATTGAAATCAATATTCTTGAATGGAATAATGGAAGGGTATTGACTGGTTAAAAAAACTTGACTATTTTTTTCTCGAAATCATCTCTTGAATTTTCAATAAATGCCCGTTAAATACTGAGTTCCTAATGTGATATGTTTTTTTCATCGACTTACTTCATTCAATCTATAAGAGCGGGTTTATCAATGCCCGGTTAATTCTGTCAGCTACGTAGCCCTCAGCTATCTCTAGCCGCCAGTCAAAGTCTCGGTTACAATAGAAAGCGTTTATCAATGCACCACGTAACTGACAGCTAGCTAACTGGAGGCTAAGTGTAATTGAGCATTTGACAACCTTGTTCGGGTTATGAACGTGAGTGTAATGTTGTCAGAGTGTAAATTTCTCATTTTAATTTGGTGTAAGGAGGATCACTCGTTACATGAAATATACATATTATCAATTTTATTCGCATATAACATATATAACACAGTGAATCAAGAATATAGAGGTGGAAGTTATTATTTTTCTAGTTTACCGTAAGCTTACTCTGACAACATCGTAGAAAATTTCACTTGTCAGTGTCAAAATTGTGGTACCTACTGTTATTTTTATTTCGTCTATGTTGTGCTTTGTTGAGTTGTTTGCATTTGAGCATGTCCACAAAACAAAAAAGATATCCCAATTTCACGGAGTGAGAGCGACAATCGGGTACCTACTTATAAAAGTAGCCGTTCACCATAAAAGTATAATAGAAATAGAATGCAAAAAGACGGATGCTGTGACTTGGCGAGAATAGCTGGAATTTGTTGGAGTATCATGGGAACACTGGGTTTAGATAATCGAAACCGAGTAATAAACTCGACATCATCGAGCTCTTCAAAGGGATTTATCCGTTCTTCAATAGTATATGGTCGTCTTTCGTACTCTACAAATTCCAATATTTCGTCAATCTCCAAGCTCTTCATCGAAAAGGTCGTCAAGCTCCTCAAGATACATTGACAATAACAATGAAATAAAATACAAACAGAACCTAGATGCTACCAAACTACTATAAAAGAATCAAATAAGCTTCTCGATTTCACCCTAAAGGATAATAACACATCCTTTTTTCAATTTCTTGGGAAATTAAACCACAATATTTTTAAATTCTTTATTTCAACGTTTCGGTAGCGTTCCAGCTACCGTTGTCAAGAAAAAATAAGTAGAAATTAATTTGTGTTGTGTCAGTTAGGGATAAAAATTAATTTCTACTTATTTTTTCTTGACAACCGTAGCTGGAACGCTACCGAAACGTTGAAATAAAGAATTTAAAAATATTGTGGTTTAATTTCCCAAGAAATTAAAAAAAGAATGAATAATATACCACAAGGAACATACAGAAGATAATAACACAATCAAATTTAAAGTTGAAATAATCTTTGTTGCAAAATGTGAGCAAACATGAAAAATCATGACACAGTTGTCAGTTAGAATCTATGGTTAGAATAACGGAACACCACTTTCTCGTATTTAACTGTATGTTCTATGGTTAACATCAACTTGATAGTGGCAGCTAGTATAGCCGAAAGTTTGACGGCAAGCTAATGCAAACGGGCAGTTGATAAACACTTTGACCAACAGCTAAGATTTAGCCGAAGGCTACAATATTTAATCGAGCATTGATAAACCCGCCCTGAGTAACTTATGTTTGCCCTTGATTTCAATCTATTTTCACGTTAGCTATTCTTATTTATGTAATGAAATACTCATCTTCACTCATCTATTTTTTGTAGAGGGAATATTCGCTTGGGATCGCATCAGCCGCAACATTTTGTTGCTCACTTTTTAAAAAGACTTTATTATAAATAATGATAAACCCTGTTTCACCTACAAATACGAACTACCTGGATATTGTATTGCAACGTCGTTCAGTTGTAGTAGTAGTAGTGGTAATAGAATATAATGATTAAATATTTATAGGAAACTTTTTAACAAGTTACTTGAATATTGTTGACTTGCCTATAAAATGTTACGGTAAAAGTAGATATTAGTGCAAATGTACACATTTCCCAGTAAATGTGCACATTTGCTTCCTCGTTTGGGTGATGTGCATTCAACTAACATTCACAATTTCGAAGGAGGGAAATGTACATTGAATTTACAATGACCATGTCATTTTGGTTAATGTGAGAAAAAGGGGAAGGAAATATAATCAATAATATATATTCTCCCTTCCCCTTAAAAGATATCCAATACTTTGTAATGATCATTATTATATTCAAGAAGGGGAAGGGAATATAATCATTGAAATTACCCTTCCCCTTCTTGATCAACTTGATATGCACGTTACAAAGTATTGAATGCATTCACCCTTCCCATTTTTGAAAAATATCCAATACTTCGTAACACGCATATCAAGTGATTCAAGAAGGGGAACGGCTAATCCAATGATTATATTTCCTTCCCCTTCTTGAAAACCTAGTGTACATTACAATGCACTCATCATTGAAGCAGTGCGATCAACATTTCTTGTTCGAACTCAAACTTGAAAAACAATAAGAGAAAGAAATATATTAACTATAAATATTTTTTTACTGCTAGAACATTTTTAATTTATTTGTACTCCAACTTTTCTCAAAATATGAAGGTGAGAGTATACATTTACCAAAACGTGTGAAGGCAATAGTACACATTTGCCAGATGTACATATACATTTCATTCAGTTCACATATACCTAGCTTTTTGGGAAATGTACACATTTTACGGTAAAAGTGTACATTTCCTAAGAGTGTACAATGTACATTCACCGTAACATATATATTCAATAAATTGGTAATCAACGAATTTAAGTCGCAGAATTGTAAGCTCTACATTTCCTTCGTGGCAAAATAGAACTGGAGCACAAATCACATAAAGCATTATCTAGCAATGTTGCGCAGTGTATCGCAACAAAAAACAATGGCGGTGCCCAGAGGAAGTGCTTCTTCGCTACAGGCCTAGTACCTTCATTTGTCACTGGCACTGTTATCCTTTGAGATACTGTTAATTAAAAAATTGTCAAGATCTGTGGTTGTCGTTACAGTTTCTGAATTTTATTTGATAGAATCTGAATATGAGCAATATGGAAATGGAAATATGTATCACTTATCCCGGTGAGTTGATTTTTCAAGTGGGAGAAAAATTTACTATGAGCGGCTCCTAAATTTTGATGTAATTCAGTGGCGGGAGCAAGGGGTGGGCAAAGATTAATTACCTATTCAAGCGGCAAATAAATACTACAATCTTCGTTCTGCCACCTATACTTGACTTTTGATTTGTTAGTTGAACATATTTTGAGAACTCAATAAGAATATATGTTTCGTGTCATTTCCATCTAACTTTCACCATAAAAGCTATTGAGAGAAAATTGGAGAAATTGGTTATTGAGTCTGAAGAAAACGCCCGCCAGCCCCTTGTCTTGCCTTGCCCTTGCCACTTGATTGCCCATCCCTCGAAGCGGTCCCGAATTCGTCGTTAATATATTTAGCTCTTCTCTTCACGGTTATCCGTTTCCACGTTACGAGGAAAATTTAAGTGAGTATTTCGAGACAAGATATAGTCAATTTATACAACCTACTGGTTACCCACAGTTTCATTTATTTTTTAGACGACACCATCTGAAAGCTGCTCATTCTGTATTCATTTACATACCGAAAGTTGCGTTTTGAGTGTTCCATGTAGTGAAAGTGACA